>JAPQWV010000660.1:0-304062 GCA_027422505.1 Craterostigma plantagineum | reverse complement strand
CATTTTACTCGACTAGTTACTCGAATAACAGAAAATTTTGGTGGTTTTTTTGCATTTTCAGATCTATTTTCCGACGAAGCTGCCGACGGAAAATTTCTACCATGCCATCCTTACAGTGAACGCAAAGTACATCTTAGTATCAGAACGCATTCGTACCTTTTTGAACGAAGATGAATTGGCGGAGATGGTCAACAGGACTCAGTTCGGGGAATCTCATAAAGGTGGCCCGTAACCACTACAACTCGAATATGATTGTGGTTTTTGATGAGCCGACAAGTGGAGTATATGCCTGAGTCGCAGGAGTTTTTGGATGGTCGTTCGTGGGCGACCATTACGATTTTCGTTGGTCGAGTATATTGCCTAATTACGGGCTCGATTGTGGCGCTGCCGATCCGGTGATACCGTCATCGAACGGGTTTACAACGAGGGCATTGGCCTGGTATGATTATCTATTCTTTTTTATCATTTTGAATCTTTTTACAAATGATTTCAAAAACTAACGTTTGTTTTATGGCTCGTAGGCAAGCCCGTTATATATTTTCACGATTGGATGCAAGAATGGATGGAAATGTTGCGTAATGATGCCGCCGCCGGTGGAGGTTCGGGTGTGAATATCGAGAAATTGAAGATGGCGGCGCTTTATTTTGCGTCGGTCGGGGTACTAGGGAAGTGCCGTGTGAAGAAGGACTTGCCCGTTACGAGCGAGTGGCTCTCTCTGGTGGAGGATTTTGATCGCTTCAACCAATATCCTTGGGGAAGGATAGCTTTCGAGGAGGTCATTTTATGGTCTGAACAAAGACCTGTTGGAGAAGCGCATTGACATGACTTCGAAGGGAAAAATCAGTACATCCTTCGATATTAGCGGCTTCGTCCAACCGCTTCAGGTAAGTAATTTTGCTTTATTTAAGCCATATTATATTTTTTTTTAACTTATATTTACTCTTTTTTATCAGGTTCTGGCGTACGAGTGTTTTCCGAGCGTCGGGGGCGAATTCACTGTGAGGAGAACCGGTGATCGACTCCCGATACCCCGAATATGCCATTGGAAGACCAGATTTTTTCGCCAAGAGTTCTGCTCCGTCGTGGGAAGCGGTCGAGCGTGCATTCAATGCCGGGCAGATCGATGTAAGTATATATGTTTATTTATAATATGGAATTTTAGAGTTGTTCATCGCTATTAGAATGAGATGTTTTAACTTGTACAAATACACAGGATGTGCGGTGTGGCTTACACCAACCGATGTTGAAGTCAATTCAAGGCACTTTCGCACGGTCGCCGGCTTTATGGCAGCAGGGATGACGCCGTAGCCCAAAGGATAGTGGAGCATCTGCTAAATGGGATGGCGGTCTACTGCAGTGACCATCGGCTTGCTCCATCTCCTCCTCCGCGGTCTCCTCCTCCGCGGTCTCCTCCTCCGCGGTTCTTCCCCCCGAGGTCTTCTCCTCCGCGGGCTTCTCCTCCGCGGTCTTCTCCTCCTGCTTCTTCTAGCTCAGTCGTCGCCCATATCGATAGAAGAATGGACAGGCTGGAGGCTGAGGTTAGGGATATCCGAACGGAGATTAGGGAGCTACGTTCGATCGTGCTCGAGGGTATGTCCTACTTGATGTTTATTTTACAAAATTATATTGATATTACGTAATACTTAATACTCCCGTTTTGTAGTCATCGAGACCCTGAGGCCGACAACGGTACGGGATATTGCGAGGTCCTATGATCGGGACACGCCTCCTTCGCCGCGGTTCGACACGCCAATATTCGGGAGGACGCCGAACGAACCCGACACGACGAATGTGCCGGAGACGGGGAGGGCCGAGGGCCACCAGGTGGACAAGACGACGGATACGGGGGTCGTGGGCGGTGGGACGGGGACGGGGGTCGTGGCCCGAGACGACGGGGGTCGTGGCCGAGACGACGGGGGTCGTGGCCGAGACCGTGGCCGAGACGACGGGGGTCGTGGCCGAGACGACGGGGGTCGTGGCCGAGACGACGGGGGTCGTGGCCGAGACCGTGGCCGAGACGACGGGGGTCGTGGCCGGCGACGGATACGGGGACGGGGGTCGTGGCCGCGACGGATACGGGGGTCGTGGCCGAGACGACGGGGACGGGGCCGGTGGGACGGGGATGGAGGACGACGCCGCTTCGACCACGACGGGGACGGGGGCCGTGCCGAAACGGTACAAACGGTTAAGAACCCGGACCGCCGTGCTCGCTACAAAACGGGATCAGCCTGATCGCGAGAAGAAGAAGGCGAAGGTCCTGACGAGTCCGTATATGGCGTTGCCGGACTCGACCCCTCCAGCTACAAAACCTCGCCTGAACAACTTAGTGCATTTCATTGAGTCGAAGATTAAAAATTGGGCGGCGGTAAGGGTGGAGTTGGAAAGAATGGGCCCAACTGATGAACGAGCAGGCATCCTACAGTCTTATGGGATGAAATTCTTCAAAGACCTGTCTACTCAAAGAGTTTGGCTCTCGGATGAGGTATGTTCATTTAGCTCAATACGTTCTAACTAATTAATTATTTCGCTTGATAACATATTATGCTATTATTGCAGCACGTCAACGAGGTATTCCACGGTTTTATAGCGATGCAAGACCGCTTTGGGCTTCCCGTGGAGAAAGTGGGCCTTCATGAGTACCAATTTTCCACAATTGGTACTGTATGAGTCCACCAAACCTCGCCCGTGGGATATGTCGTCGTTCGAACTACATGCTACGGGAATGTACAATCACCCGCACAAGCCGTCACTCCACTGGAGCGAAGCGGAGGCTGCCGTCATACCGTTGGGGTACAATGCTCATTGGTGCTTCTGGTCGCACGGTTCAAGGAGAGAACCGTTCAGATTTTGGACTGCGACCGGGCCGCTGACAAGGACATGAGGTTCATAAAGCCATACGTCGAGCCCCTCTGCGAGTTGATACCTCTGATGCTTCAGCACGTCGGTGTAATGACAATCTTGTCAACTTTAGATATGCGCGGTGCGGCAAGTTCCCTCAGGGGAAGATCAGGTAAGTCTCATTTGTCTTACTTTTTTTCTTTGCAAAGTTCATTGTCTAGATTTTGAAATTGTTCTATTTTTTCGGACAGCGGGGAGTGTGGTGTATACATGCTCCGGGCGGCTATGTCGATGATGTTTCGGTAAGAGAGATGATCTCTCCAAACTGAACGACGCGAACATTCTCTTATTTAGATACTTTTTGGTTGTATGTATTTGGCTTAACAACTGGACTGTTTGAACAGTTTTTGGAATGTTTTGGGTTGTTCAGGATGGTTTCTGGTTAGTTCAGTTTCACATGTAAGTTATTTTTTTTCAAAACTTTCTGTTATTCGAGTAAATCTAACACTCGAATTATATTCCCTTATACGAATAACTTATTCGATTTTATTCGAGCGAAATCTTAATTCGAATAAGTTGAAACAACGAAACCATCTAAGCTTCAAAACTCTCTGTTATTCGAGTAAATCTGAGACTCGAATTATATCCCCTTATACGAATAATTTATTCGATTTTATTCGAGCGAAATCTTAATTCGAATAAGTTGAAACAACGAAACCATCTAAGCTTCAAAACTCTCTGTTATTCGAGCAAATCTAACACTCGAATTATATACCCTTATACGAATAACATATTCGATTTTATTCGAGCGAAATCTTAATTCGAATAAGTTGAAACAACGAAACCATCTAAGCTTCAAAACTCTCTGTTATCCGAGTAAATCTGAGACTCGAATAATATCCCCTTATACGAATAATTTATTCGATTTTATTCGAGCGAAATCTTAATTCGAATAAGTTGAAAACAACGAAACTATCTAAGTTTCAAAACTCTCTGTTATTCTAGTAAATCTAACACTCGAATTATATTCCATTATCCGAATAACCTATACGATTTTATTCGAGTAAAATCTTAATACGAATAATTTGAAACAACGAATCATTTAAGTTTCAAAACTCTCTGTTATTCGAGTAAATCTAACTCTCGAATAGTTGTTCATTAAACGAATTATTTATTCGATTTTATTCGAGCGAACACTTAACTCGAATAAATTAGAACAACGAAAATTTTCGTATTATTGTAATCGTGAAAAAGCTAAATGTGTTTCTTAAGTAATATAGTTTTTGCAGATTCATGATAGTAAATAATATTAAAATTAGAAAAAAAAAAATCATCTTTACCAAATGTTTATATGAAGAACACATTGATAACAATTCTATATTAAAGTATAATGTACCAACGTGTTCCATTATATGTCAGGGAAGATTTTTGTCAAAAATTGTTTATCTTCATCAAGCGACTTATTAACATCATCAAGGCCCTAAAACATCAAAATATTGATATTTCTACATCTACGGATTGAGATAATTAAAATTCGTATAAACAAAAAAATTATTCGAATGAGTTCGAATAATTGTACTTAAATCGGGTACGTTTTCGAATAAATTGTCAGCTCGAATAAGTTCTAGTTGAACTTAGAATATAATCTACTTATCCGATTAATTCCTATAATCGAAAAAGAAGTTTCTATACGAGTTCCGTATTCGAGTTTATTCGAGGTTTATGGAAACTCGAATATTGACAACTTAGCTTCCGTTATTCAACTTTCTTATCCGAGTATCGTATTCGACTTTATTCGAGTTCAAACGGTACTCGAAAAACAGTGAAAAATTTTGCAATTATTTAGCCAAACATGAATATTTCCCAACGACACAATCTCAGAGTATCCATAACAACATACTAAAACGTCATACTTCAAAATATAATTAGCGTCTACCACCAAACTCACCGACGGATGGAAACCTTCTTTCTTTTCTCCGACCACGCCTTGCTACGAACCGAGGTGGCAGCAGCACCAATTGATCCACGGTATCCCATTCGGCTTGATCCGGAACCGGCGAAACTCGTCCATGATAAGCAAACTGCCACGTTAGGACAGAATAATAAGCCGAACACAACGGGTAGAAAGACGTGTTCGATCGTAGACTCGCTGCGATTGCATGCGAACAAGGAATCCTATCGATGTCGAATTGGCGGCACGTACATGTCTTCGACTGCAAGTTAACGACGGCACGGCTCCCTGAAGATCGGACATCATACTCTTGCGGAGCGATTTCGCTAACTTCATACCCTTGACTTAGCGTATACCTTTCACGGATTATTGTCTCCACCGTCGGGGTAAACTGTGTGGTTGCCTGAATAGACTGCTGTCTGTATCTAGCAAACCAATCAGTCGTCATCCTCTGTATTGATTCCAGAAGCGCAATGATCGGGAACTTTCTTTCTTCACGGAGTCTTGCATTGATCGATTCCACTCCGTTCGTAGTCATGATGTTATAGCGAGTTGTCGGAGAATAAGCTCGACTCCATCGTTCCTTAGTAGCATTTGCTTCCAAATATGCATGGGCTGCAGGAAACATTTTCTCAAAATCCCTATATTGCGAATCAAAGTCGCTTTGCTTGTATAACTTAGCAATCCGTATGAATGTCTCAGTCGCACCCTGCTTCTTACACCGGCCTTTCATATTTTGCGATAGATGCCAAATACAATGACCGTGGTGTGCATGACTGTAGACATTTGCAACGGCGGCTTTGATTGAAGGAGCTCTATCGGATACGATAACAAGTTCAGCCTCATTGGGTACGACGGCCAAGAGCTCGTTCAGAAACCACGTCCAAGCGTCTATCGACTCCACATCGTCAATTATACCCCAAGCTAAAGGAAACTGATGTTTGTCGCCATCCTCTGCTGATGCAATGAGTAACGTACCGTTATACTTTCCTTTCAACCAAGTACCGTCGATGCAAACAACCTTCCTCATATGACGGTATCCCGCAATACAAGCACCGAGGGATAGGAATACGTGTTTAAATCTCCGCTCATCGTCTAGATATAGACTCGCTATGGTTCCCGGATTCAACCTTCTCAACGTCGACAGGTATGACGGAACCAACTTGTAACTCTCATCGGGGTCACCTTTCATTGCATTTTGTGCTAAAATGCCTCCTTTCCATGCTTTGAAGTATGAAACTTCGATCCCACGATTTCTCATCATTGTTTGAATTAGTTTAGGGGCCGGTGTACTTGTAGAACCCTGAAAAGATTCAAGAAGCATATCACTCACGGAGGTTGATGATGCTTGAGTGAGTCTTGCGTTCCGATTTGCAAGGTCGCACGTATGTGTGTTGCAATATGTTCGAACCGAGAATACGGCTGTATCCTTATTCCTTGCCGTCCATATCCTCCAAGTACATCCCACCTCTTTGCATCTCACGCCGTAGTACGATCGAGAAGATTTATAATCTTGACCTCGAAGCATGCATCTATAGCAAGTCTTTGGATCCTCTTCTTGACAGCCCTTTTATCCTCAAATTCATCACCGACTTTGATGTAGAACCGTCGGTAAAAGAATAACGATCACTAGGAATAATTACATTTTCCTCCTCCTCCTCCTCCTCGTCATCCCTGTCTGCATCTTCTTCGTTTACGCCATCAAAATTGATGTGCATGTTCTGCCGTGTAACAATATTCTCGTCAGAGTTGACGTGCACGTTCGCCTCATTGTGACCTTCACCCCCATAATTCACATCTTCGTCTCCACCAAAGTCGATGATACGGTCAAAATAATCATCGTTGTAACCACCTCCACCGCTACGAACCTCAATTGGAACAGGACCAACTTCATCATCCGCAAGAGCTTGACGGGCAAGGGTCGCAGGGAGTCCAATTTCCACACGGAGAATTGGTCTATCCATTGGACCCCCTAAGTAAATATAACCCTTCAATTCTCGATCATTCTTTATATACAATGGAGCACAACCTTCCATACCTCTCATATATAGTTGATAACTAAACTTTAACTCCGGCCTCCCGCTTAAGTTAATAGACTCATATATTTCGTTTCGCAGATCCTCCAGCAAACAACAATCAACATCGAACCCATGGGCTTTATATTTGTTCCCATCCTTGGAACCCAACTATATTTATTATCTTCCCCAATTATCCATTCTCCATCGTAATCAATCATAATGCTGGTCGGCATAACCTGCATATAAATAAATAAATCACATAAATAAACATTAGTTACAAATGAAATATTCGAATAAATCTAAAACTCGAAAAATCAAAATTATTCGAGTAAGTCTTTCGAGTTGGGGAAAAAACCGAATACCATACTCGAATACTGTAAATGTGATTCGAGGTGCTCGAAACATTTGAAAAATTTTATTCGAGTTCTGAATACCCTTCGAATAACGTTCGAGAAGCCATGCATCCTTTACGAACTAAGATAAATCGAAAATTCATGTATATAATATTTAGAAGTGATGAGTATTATTCGAGTAACCTTTCCGAGTTATTCGAGTAAGGTGCCCGAATTAATACTACCGGGAATCTTTTATCCGAGTAATCTTTTCGAGCAGAAAAAAATTAGAATAATTTATTCGAATAAACCGAAAACGAAATTTTTCTTCAAATCCGCACCAGATCTACCGTGAAAATGCTACCCATAACTACCCAATGATGCGAAAATCTAATACCCGATGCTAGAAATGTGAAATGTTGTTAACATGAACGAAACTTGCAATGCCCGATAATGTAAAATGCGATACATGAATTTTGCCCCATTACTTACTGTATATGCTTCTTGGAGCTTGGTGTTTCGATGGTTCAGACGTTTCGGCTCTCTTTTGCTTCGGTTGGATGTCTCGATCTAGTTCGTGAAGGTGGTTGGTCGCGTTAATTGCCGTTACTCGTCGTCGTTGGTATTATATATATATATATATATTTACTTTGGTATTAATTAGGTTTAGTTAATTAATTAAAGAAGTTCCTCTTTTTTTAATTGACCAAGTCTTATTCCTCTTTTTTAAAATGACCCAAAAATGTTCCTATTTATCAAAATGATCCCAGCGGAGAGATGTGAACATTTACGATTTGCTGTTTCAGTGGTTGTATTGTATATTACCAGTAGGGTTATTTACGTCTTTATACCGCTTGGATTGGGCCTTGAAATTGTGTGGCCCTACATAAAAATGCAATATCCTATTCAGAATGTTAATAAAAAGAAAAACATTTTCCAGTTTCACAAAATAGGTACAAAAATGAATAAATCAACACACTGTATGTATCCGTTCAAATAAAAACCACACGCTCCACCATTTATTGCCATTTCCTGATAAAGTGAAGTTATTTTTTTTTAATAAAATAGAAAAAGGGAAAAGAAAAAAAAGGTCTCTCACTCACTCTCTCTAACCAATCCTCTCCACAGCCTCGCACGGGCGGCGCATATCCACGACCACCTACGCCACCCCGCGGCGCATTATAGCATTCACAACCTCCTCACTTTCGAAGGCATCGTAGAACTTGACGTACAAACCAACGGAAAAGAACCGAGACAAGAGTTTCTGTATAAACGACGTCGCCAGGCCTCATTGACATTTTCGCATAAGCGAACCGCAGAACTAGATATACAGATACGGAATTTTGTAGTTGGTACAATATTAATTTTCAATCATACCTGCATTGGTGGTTAAATTGATTTTTTTTTTCCCGCAATGTGCGCTTACATTTGTGCGTGCTCGGCTTATTGAGCTTGTTGGTACCTCTTGATTTGACGAGGACCATAGATGATAGTCATGTTTTCTTTTCGCGTGCGTGAGGAATGAGGGTATCTGGTTTGGGGAAATGCGATTTTTTTTTGCGGTCACTGGATGTTGTTTCCTGTTTGAGGGTTTTAGGGTTTTCTTTTTATCTTTCTTTTTTCCCGTTTAATCCTGTCATGTTGAGGCGAAATCTTGTTCTTTTTTTAATGTGTTTCTGGGTGATGTTCTCTGTTTAATGTGTTTCTGGGTGATACGGTATGTATCTTCTATTGATAACAAAATTATTTCTTTCTGTTTCGATTTCTTTCTTTCTTTTTTTTTGTTTTTTTTGTTTTTGTGGTTGCGTATTTTGTTGTTTTGCGTATGATTTTAGCTGTATGGCTGTGTTATGCTAATAGGAATGATGAGTAACGAAGGAGAGAAGAGGTGCCCTCTTTGTGCCGAGGAAATGGATTGGACAGATCAGCAGTTCAAGCCGTGCACTTGTGGTTATCAAGTATGTTCCCTTCCGATCGATATACACCTTCTCCATGTAATGGATAATTGGATATTCAACCTATGATCTTCTTGATTCTTGCTTTGTTAGAGTAGAAAGGTATTACGACTTTAAGTTTGCGGTTAGCTTGTCATTCTGGTGTGGAATTTTTATTTAGTGCTTCTCTGCTTTATATTGTTCATATCATTGTTTACCGACGAAATTTAAATTCTCCTCTGCCTGAAAGATCTAAACAACTTTGCATTGTTTGACCTATTTACAGGTCTGTGTTTGGTGTTGGCATCAGCTAATCAACGTGGCAGAGAAAGATAAAATAGAGGGTCGCTGCCCTGCATGCCGATCAATATATGAGAAGGATAAAATTGTGGCAATGCAAGAAAATATTGAAAGGTTGTAAACCTTTTGCTTTCTGATTATCCTTTTCAAGTATCAGCCAATATAGTTGATGTCTTGTATTAGTTTTTCTCTAAATAGGACATCGATGAGAAATACTAATAAGAAAGCCAAACAACCCAAGAGCAAGACGAAGGCTGATGAAGTCAAAAAAGATCTTACGAATGTTAGAGTAATTCAGCGTAAAATGGCCTATGTGATTGGGCTACCTCTCAGTTTAGCTGATGAAGATGTAAGGAAGCTCTCTCCGTATTCTGTTTCTCAGAGACCATCTATATATCTAATGTGTTTATATTCTACCTTGTTTTTAATTACTTGTCAGATTGCTGCCTAACATATTTTTCTTCATGCACTTATTTATCAGGTATTAGTGCGGAAAGAGTACTTTGGTCAGTATGGAAAAGTGACCAAAATTTCTCTATCACGAACAGCTGGTGGGACCATTCAACAGTTCATCAATGACACTTGCAGTGTGTGAGTTCGATGCTTTATAAGTTGTTATTAACAAATGTGCTATGGTTGGTTGTTTATGTTATTAAATCTAATTGGCTGCTTCTCTTAAACTTTTGATATCCATTTTTTCTTCTCTGTTTTTATTTCGTATGATGGGAAACCATGAACTATGTTGAGCTGTGAAGTTGAGTGAAAAATCTCTGAAATCCAGCAATAAAAGTCTAAGGATGCAATATTCATTTGCTATTTTGATTCTGTATGCTTGGTTGATGCGTGCGGCTCTGTAAGATACGATTCTGTTTCATCGTTTCATTGTAAACCCCACTATGTTGTAGAAGCTGTTTGGTAAGTATGCAAAAGAATGGTTTTGACGTTTGTATGCCTTTATAATGGCTCCTTCCAGATATATTACATATTCAAGACAGGAGGAGGCTTTACGATGTATTCAATCGGTGCATGGTTTTGTTCTAGATGGTAGATATTTGAGGTAATAACTGTTCCTCTTACTTATATCGATGACATGGCTGATTAAATTGATGTGATGTTAACGACGAGTCTTCACGCAGAGCATCATTTGGAACAGCAAAGTACTGCCATGCTTGGTTGAAAAACATGGTAATATATGTATATATACATATACATATACATATATTGTTTCTATCTTTTCTATGTTTGGTTTTGACACGTGCCTTGTTACAAATGTAATTGAAACTCTAAAGATTGCTCAGATCTCTAATTTTTCTTACGCAGCCTTGCAACAATAGTACTTGTTTATATTTGCATAGTATTGGTGACGATGAGGATAGTTTTGGGAAAGATGAGGTTGCTGCAGTGCACACAAGGTACTGAACATAAAGCAGCAGTGTGTATCAGTGATATTTATTTACAACTGATGTTACCTTTCTTTCTTTATTTGGAATATGAGTATTTGAATCTCAAAATGTTTTTTTACATTTTATTAAGAGAAATGAATCTTTGCATATTGGTTCTACAAAATCAGGCTATTGTGGAAAATTATTTCTTTGAGATCTTTTTAGGCTGAAATTAATCTCCGTGTATTTCATTCATGTCGTGGCATTCCCTGCAAAAGTGATTGTTGTTTACCTGTAGTAAGTTTTGCTGTTTCTGACGATCTTTTCTTTTCTTTGTACGGGTCTAAAGGGGTAGAGTTCAACAAATTGTTGGTTCTACAAATAATGCACTTGAACGCTCTGGAAATGTGTTACCCCCTCCAGAAGATGTCTGCAGTATTACCAGCGGTGTAAGTGAGAAACCTCCTCTGAGAAGTAACATATCTGTAGGTGACCCTTTATGAATTTTAACTTGAGTCTAATATAGATCTGTCTAAGCATTTCCAGTCACGGTGTAAGATGCTAACATTTTTCTGCCTTCACGGTGCTGTTTTGATGGGGCACTCTGCTTTCTTCTGTCATGGTTCAGGAAAAAAGTCATGGCCGTGTAAATAACATTGGTTCTGTCAGTCACAGCCTTCCTAAGGAGAAGGACCGATCTGTTATGGCACCTCATAAAGCGACAACCTTTGTAGATATTGTTGGACGATCGAGCCCATCTGTTATCGGGAAAGATGGCGAAAAGTCTGATGATAAAAGGATTGCTAAGATTTCTTCTGACTTGTCGTCAATTAAGATTACTGGAGATACGCCTGCAGGGGATCCATATTCTTTTCCTTCATTGCTCAAAGTTTCATCCTCTAATTCCATTGGAAATGAAATATATAAGAATTTTCCAAGTGTACTACCAAGGAAGATTCTTTATGGTTTGAGGATCAAGGTTCAAATGATAACCGTTGCTCAGGTCAAGTGGCCTTTTTCCCTTTTCCAAATTATCCTTCAACAACGTCTGATCTGTCTGCATTATTGCAAGAAACTAAACAAAGTAGGGATGGTTTTAGCGCGGAATGCAGTTCACTACAAAATACTCATGAGGATGAAGCTTCCTTACCAGTGAGGTGTGAGAACTCTGTTTTAAATAATTCAGCATTGGAGACGAGCTTTCAGAGTTCTGCTAAATGTGATAGGCTTTATAGAAATTCCAGATCTTTTTCCGATGAGGAAATAGTTGAGCACCTACGAAGAATCGATGATAGCAATTTGGCCAGTGATGAGGATAAATCTGCATTAGATGTTGTGGAGAGGAGCATTATCTCGAATATTCTGTCCATAGACTTAGATTTGTGTGAAGATTCTTTCCAAATGCCTGTTTACTCTGATTTAGTCGAGGAAACTGATGGGCTGCGTGGTTCTTCCTGGAATCCCTTAAACAGTGACCTAGTTCGGTATCCATTACTGAAGCCAAATGGCGTTGCAAATCAATTTCCAGTTCTATCACTCCAAAGTGTGGGGAGACAGCTCAACACCTATGTAAGCCACAATATTGGGGTAATAGTATTTTCTTGATTGTAGCGTGTTCCAAGTTTGTCATCTAAATTTTAGTGCTAATGTCACATAATTTCTATACAGCAACTGGAGCACAAAGTTTGGCCCCGAGGGGATCAACTCTACCCATTAGGTATCCGCCGCCAGGTTTCTCTACATGCTATAGAACATCCCTGAGCCGCCCAGCTTCTGGTTTGTGCTCCATTCCATCATGTGGTTGGTCTCCCTGTTTCAAATAATGCTCAACATAATAATGTTTTTCTGTCATTACTATCAGGTAATCAGTGGGTCAATGCTTCTTCCACCCTTCAACCATCTGCATTCAATGGTGGTTTTACTGATGGCTCCAATCGCGTCGATGATGAGTCGAGACTCTGGAACTTAATGCAGCAATCATCATCATCATCATCATCACATCAAGACTCTATATTTTCTCAAATGCCTGCTTGGCCACACCAGACGCCTTTCTCTACTCAGAAACAGAGTTACGATTCTATAGGCCATATTGGAAATGGGATTATCTCAGAGCGTTCAACATTAGTCGATCAACTTGAAAACTACAACGCGCCTTCTTTCGTGCAGCAACAGAATCAGAAATACATAAACGGGCTTGGCTTTAGGCATAGTTTGGATGATGGTCGGCATAAAGGAGAATTGGCTAAACTTCAAGAGTATGAGAGAAACAAGAGATTAGGAGTCAACAATTACTGTCCTCCTCCTTGCGAGGATTTAATGCTTAGTTCTGATGATATATATTCTTCCTCCAAGTTTTTTAGGTTATAAGCAGGGAAACTTGCTTTTGTTATTATGATTGTTATGAATTAAGATGATAATGACCTTGTTAGAAGTCGAATTCGGCATTTTGATTGAACTCATTATGTCGTCCTAAGAGCATCTCCAACGGGTACTTTATTTTTGTGTAAAACACAAAGATAAAGTATGTATTTACTCTAATGGGATTCTATATCTAACATTAATATTCTGTTGATTAGCAGAGATACTCTAGATGTAGAGTACACACAATATCCAACACAAAAATTTTGTTGTGCTTCCAATTTATTTTATTTATTTAATAAAAATATTTTCATTATATTTAATATATGATATTCTTATAATAATAGAATTAAAAATAATGTTAATTTATATTTTCGTTTTAATTTAATAAATTAAATAAAATGTTAAATTTATAAATTATAATCTTATTGACTTTTAATTATTATAAGATAAAGTTTAATATAGAAATTTGGTTTTTAGAGTAGAAAATAGAGTTAATGGATTGGTGTGAAATTAGTGTAGAAAACAAAGTTTATAGGTTGGAGTAAAAGCACTGTAGCAACTGCAGTATTGTGCAGACTTAACTGTATTTTTGCGATGCGGGTTGGAGATGCTCTAATGCAAACTATCCAGAAAGAGTTTTTTTTGGGTGAAATTCCTTACCCGTCCAATTTATGTCAAAACGGATCGGCAGGGCCGGCGTGGTTAAGCCAGTTGTGGCGGGCCTGAAAAATGAAGGCCGCCCCACCCTCTAGACGGACAGCGGGTTGGCCCGCCCAAATAAAAAAAACAATAAAAAAGAAAAAAAAAATAAAAAATTTTAAAAATAAATATTAAAGCTCGAAATTAATTCTAATATAATCTCGTTAACAATAATTATTTGCATTATGACGCTTGATTAAATAAAAATCGAAGCCCAAAAATATTAAAAAGCCTATATAATTTATTTAAATATCAATATTTAATAAAAAAATTATTATATAATACTGGGGGATCTGACCACGGCCAAGGCCACCTCACCAAAGCCCGCGGTCGGCGTGGGATTGCCCGCCTAGGCCAGCTCCCTAGAGGGCTTGAGAAATGGCCGCGGGGCGGCGGGTTCAATTGCCAGCTCTAATAATTTATTTAACACCCATCCGCATGAAATTGTGTGTTTGATACTCCAAATAGTGAACTGACGAAAATACCAATTTCTAAATCAAAATTGGACAGCATACCAACTGTCTCCTTAAATTTATGATAATTTGATAAAAGGTTAATCTTTTGTTACTAGCGTTTTCTTAAATTTTAAATCTAATTGGATTTCATAACTAACTTCTTAAATTGCAGTCAATAGTTCCGGTGTCCACGAATATAACTGTTAATGGTATGGAATGACTTAACATTATACATGAATATATGTATTTAGTTACAAACAAATTATTGAAGATTTTACATAAAAATACCCATTAATATAAAAAATTAGTAAGTCAGTACCCTGTCAGTATTTTTTATATGCATGTACCTGTTCAGAATAAATTTTTTGCACATTGGTACCTGCCCGCCAAGGTACATCATATCACACATTTAGGTAACATAGAGAAACATATTGTGGTAATACAGCAGAAAATGGTCATCATATAGTCAGCCGTAAGGTACTGTATAAAACGTATATAGGTACCCATATGTGGGTACTATGAATGCGTAACATGGTACACATACACATATAAAAAGATATGTCAAGATCGGGAAAATGGTACGAACGGGTACTTATATAAAAACTTTTCTTTCATTGGTACTGATTTGCAAATTTGTTATACAATTGGTATTTTTCTGTAAATTCACCCAAATTATTTGATGGGAGAATATAATCAATGAAACATATAGAAATACAAAAGTAACTTAATTTAAAAGTTTATCTTTTAATTAATAAAATATTAATTTATCGATATATCTCTTTAAATTAATAGAATTAGAGGGTCACAATATTATTAATTTAGATTTCACTGTAGTCCACGATATAGAGCATAAATAAAATAAAACAATAACGTTTCAATTTTCATATCGTTTCATTAGTGAGCAAAAGCAGAAATAAATTAACACAAGATTTTATGGTGTTATGCGCCAAAGTAAATGTTTTGGAGGACTTTGCGTGCTAAGTTTCCCATTTATTGCATAACTTCTTAAAATCGCTTTTTTGTCTGCTTCTCTGGGACCCAATTACCTCTTTCCTTTCTCTTTCTTCAAAGAGTCGTTCGTCCTCTCTCTCTCTCTCTCTGTCATCACTAACACAATCAGGCGCAAGATTTCACAATCGCAAAGCATCTGCGTAAACAGATTCCGAAATGGGTTGGTTTCTCTGCGCTGGTAAATCGAAGAAAGGAGGAGCAAAGAAGAAACATGAAGACAAGTCCGTGAAAGATCAGATCCCATCAAATTCAGGTATGGAGTAGTGGAAATTGCAACAGATTGATTTTTGGGATGCACTGCACATTGTAGGATTCAGAAGCTGGTATTGTGGTGGTTCAGCTAGTCGTTCAAGTTATGTTCCTTTCTTTGACTTCATATTTGTTGTATCTACTTACTGATGTACTTGAGAATGTGGCGAGTTTTGGCTTTTTATACTACTCT
Source organism: Craterostigma plantagineum (assembly GCA_027422505.1). Taxonomy (NCBI): domain Eukaryota; kingdom Viridiplantae; phylum Streptophyta; class Magnoliopsida; order Lamiales; family Linderniaceae; genus Craterostigma; species Craterostigma plantagineum. The sequence goes on along the minus strand of JAPQWV010000660.1, from coordinate 288,339 downwards.
TTGTGCTGCTCTCTCGATTCAGCTCGATTTGGGTTCAAATGCTTATCGAGAGGCAATATTGGTTGGTTGGCTGTCGTTGGCTGTTGTTTCGTTCTTGAGAGAAATATGTTACTTGAGCTATTGTGGTGGCAAAGATCGAATCTTCTTTAGATTGCGCGTCTTTTAAGGCTTTTGTTTAAGAGATGCGTGGATGAACGTTGCGGTTTCCATATTCTTCTCTTATGATTGGCTTTGACTAGCTTTGACATTAGCATCATAAATCATGATCTGAGGTATGTAATTTAATTTTGACTTCTTTTTTTCTGTCATGTGACAGAGAAGCTAAAGAATAATCCTTCATTCAATGCAAAGAAGGAAACATCTTCGACTGATGGTGGATCGGGTCATATAGCTGCACACACATTTACATTTCGTGAGTTAGCAGCAGCTACAAAGAATTTTAGGGCAGATTGCCTTCTTGGTGAAGGTGGATTTGGGAGAGTATACAAAGGAAGGCTCGAAAGCACTAATCAGGTCGGTTCTCCTATTATTGTTCGTGCTCCTTTCATTTCTCTTGTTGTTTGATATTACTTATATGATTGCTTTCTCCTGAAATGTCTGCGAATCTAAGCTCAACACTTGACCAATGTATGATTCTTGTCTAAATTTTACGTGTATTAACCAGCTTGGAGTCCTTTGATGATAGTATAATTCTTGATCCCACTGACCATTATAACTCCGTTTAACTCTCGTGGAACACTCTACACTAGCTATCAGAGTTTGGGACTAATGTGTGTGTGTGTGTGTGAGAGAGAGAGAGAGAGAGAGAAAGAGAGAGAGAGAGAGAGAGAGATAGAGAGATGCTGCTGCTGCTGCTATATTTAGTATTTATGAGCTTACTCGTATTTTGGGAAAGATGTCATGGTTATGAGCTTCTATGAAGTCGTCAAAATAAGATCAGTATCAATGCAAAGCCAAGGTGTGCCAAACTCAAATAAGTATATATCTTTTTTCTTTCAGGTAGTTGCTATAAAGCAACTCGACCGTAATGGTTTGCAAGGGAACCGAGAATTTCTCGTCGAAGTACTGATGTTAAGTCTACTTCATCATCCCAACTTGGTTAACTTAATCGGCTATTGCGCTGATGGCGATCAAAGGCTCTTGGTATACGAATACATGCCATTAGGATCATTAGAAGACCACTTACACGGTATATACATGACACAGAACTTCACTCATTTCTTCATATCTTGAGCATCGGCCAACTCATCATCATCACATTCATTCTTAACTTCTTTCTGCTTCTACGTCATAGATCTTTCAGCAGGAAGGAATCGCCTCGACTGGAATACAAGGATGAAAATAGCTGCGGGCGCAGCAAAGGGATTAGAATATCTGCACGATAAAGCAAATCCCCCTGTCATATATCGAGATTTGAAATGCTCAAATATATTGTTAGACGAAGAATATCACCCAAAGCTGTCCGATTTTGGGTTGGCCAAATTAGGACCAGTCGGTGATAAGACACACGTTTCTACAAGAGTTATGGGGACATATGGATATTGTGCCCCTGAGTACGCTATGACTGGACAACTCACTTTGAAATCTGATGTTTATAGCTTTGGAGTTGTCCTTTTGGAAATCATTACTGGTCGAAGAGCCATCGATGATACTAGAGCTGCTGGCGAGCACAATCTTGTAGCATGGGTTCGTTTTATTTCTATTCTCTTACGTATTCTGATGTAATTGTTGACACATCGTCCCATATTATCATGGTTTGCAGGCTAGGCCATTATTCAAAGACCGTAGGAAATTCTCGCAAATGGCAGATCCAATGCTTCAAGGACAATATCCAGCCCGAGGGCTCTACCAAGCTCTTGCAGTTGCAGCGATGTGCGTCCAAGAGCAGCCAAATATGAGACCTTTAATGGCTGATGTGGTCACAGCACTATCATATCTCGCTTCTCAAAGGTACGAACCACAAACACAGTCGGCGGGGCAGAAGTTTACCACAAACTCGGGCTCCTCTACTCCAAGAATGCGAAGGGAGCAAAGGTAATAACAAACTACGGAATAGTTACATGGAGGAGAAACGAAGAAGGGACAAACTCAACTTTGTGCAAGTGCTAGATTATGGGGTCACTTTTGAGGTAGGAAGGACAAGAAATTGTTTCTTCTATTGTAGATCATGAAGATGACTATGCCTCACGTCGTCTTTGTCATTTTCGCTTTGTGATGAAAATACAAGAAAAAATGAAAAAAAAAAGACAGAGATTACCTGCAACGCATCATGTTGATTCTCTGTAGAGTTTTCCTTTCAGTAGCATTCGTATTCTTTCTTTTCTAAGGTACCTCTTATATATGTTTGTTATGTCCCATGATGTTTGTGAATTCTGTATTATTTTCATGTATCACGACTTACGACATGAGAATTTCTGGTTTTGTTGTTGCAAGTGAATGGCGTGTTTGCTGCAAGTAATACATTCCATTACATGAGGTGTGCTGCATAATAAAATGGTACCATTTCGCATTGTAAGGTAAAATCTAGGGACTTGTATAGAATTCGCCATAAATGTTGGACCAAGATGTAATATTCATTTTCCTCGATAAAGGAAAATGGGGAGCCCATATGTATAATTTTTGTTACTTTTTTACTCTCTTCGGCCGTTTCGCTTCGATCCTAAAACTAAAAAAGAACGAACGATGCCATTGCCAACAACAGCATCCGTAAGACTCGTTCATTCAACCACAATTTTCTGCTCTCGCAAATTTCTCCGTACAGTTTCCTCTACCGTCGATTCTAAGCCGCCGATTCTGCGGATCGGATACATCCAAACCCCGCGAAGTACATTCCCAAGCGCCGTACAATTGCCCCGGAATTTCCGGGAAGTCCGATTTTGCGCGGCGGGGTTTAGAACCCGAGGGCAGAACCGTAGTTTCAGCCGCGATAATACCGAGGGCTCGCGAATGGGAGCTACCGCGAACGGCTACGGCTCCGACGTGCCTCCGCCGCAGAACCACCGCGAGAAGCCGCCGACGAAGATTCTCACGCTGCCGAATATACTGACGATCGGACGCGTCGTGGCTGTGCCTCTTCTTGTCGGTGGTGTGTGTTAGGACTCCGCATTTGTTTCGTTGATTTTGTTTTTTGTTCGGTTATTTCGTTTGATTAGCAGACTGTCCGTGCTTTTTGGTTAGAAATGCATATCGGAACAATAATGCTGTACTTTCCGGACATTGATTGCCGGACCTTGCATCGCCATTGTTAATTATCATGTTTTGCGTACGCGGTTGCATTTTTGTGATATTTTAACCTGTAGATTGCATGTGATCCGTTAGGTTTAATGGTTGATGATATACGATACTTATGTCTTTCATATACGTACGTTCGGGCAATTTATGTAGTTTTTTGTTTTATACAGTTTTGCTGTGTCTCTATATTAACAGTATTGCCCGAGTCATCACCTCGAACTGAGATGGTTCTCAAATGTCTTGCACATTTTCTTTGATAGTAGGACTTTCATATTGTTCTTTCTTAGATACATGGAGTTGATAATGCTCAAAATCTTTATTACATTTCAAGTAAAATATGCAGAACAGATGATTGTAACCATATACTTTGTTGTGTTGTCCTCCAATGTGAGGGTTTTGAGTCTTTTTCTTCCCTATTCACTTTTGTTGTGATTTAAGTTTGAATCCTCCTCATTTTTCAGTCTTTTGCATGAAGGCTATATATCTTTGCTCAGCGGAGCTGCATTTGTTGGTGTGATTACATTTAGCCCTCTATTTCCCACACTAGTTGATACTCTGTTTTTTTGTTGTTTGATAGCCTTTTATGTTGAGTGTTGGTGGGGACCAACTCTCACAACTGGAATCTTCATTGCTGCAGCCGTTACAGATTGGCTTGATGGATACCTAGCTCGTAAGGTGCTGCTTTAATACTTGTCAAGTTCATTAATTTTGTCTAGTTACATAATCTCACTGGAATTTTTGTTTACTAGATGAAGTCAGGAACTCCATTTGGTGCATTTTTGGATCCCGTGGCGGATAAGGTACACTACTTGCAGCCTTACAGTGTGATTACTTGTCTCTATCTTGTCATATTAGGAGAAGATATTATAACTAAAAATGATTACAACTAAACGTTGGGTAGAGAGTACTGAAAACAGAGAAAATTTTCGATTTAATGTGTTAAAAATGTACTAATTTCTTATTTTGTGAGATATAAGTTGTGAATTCATGGATATATTTGTTATAGTTGATAGGGGTAAGTAAACTGCACAGATAAAAACAATGCTTTACCAAAATAAACCCTTTGTCATGAATACTTTTAACCGGAACATTGTCTTGTCTCACATAGTGAGAGACTCAATATGTAATCTTTATACATCTTTTATGTAGATGTTAATATGATCTACCAGTTTCGAATATGATATATTATGATTTAATAAAAGACAAAGTATGCAATAACTTTACGGATAAAAATTACTGATCGATTTCTTATGATGCAGCTTATGGTAGCGACTGCATTGATCCTTTTATGTACTAGGCCTCTTGAAGCTGGTGGTTTTGGACAAGTGCCGTGGCTATTAAATGTGCCCGCAATTGCCATAATAGGGAGAGAGGTAAGGCCTGATAGTTTTCTCATTCAGTAAGGAATAAGTCATCTCATTACTTAGAAGGCTCGAAACAATTGGTATCAGGGCCATTTTTTGGGTAAAGGGTATTGCTCACAATGTTAGATGACTAACAAATCTGTTATTTTTTGGTACGGGTAAGTACTCAACCTTCTCTGACGCTATTCTTTTACTTGATTGTAGATAACTATGTCCGCAGTTAGGGAATGGGCTGCTTCTCAGGACAAAAAGCTTTTAGAGGTCAATACGGACAGCTTGTATAAGTTTGTCAATTTCGTTGACTGATCCAAAAAGATGGTCATCCTTGTTTCTCAAACGCACACTTTCTCCAAATGTATTTGTCAGGCTGTTGCAGTTAATAGTTTGGGGAAATGGAAAACTGCTACACAAATGACTGCATTAACAATCCTTTTGGCTGTCAGAGATGAAAGGTTTGATTTTTAATTTTCGGCAAGTACATTTCCCAAGTTAATATTTTGATTGTTAGAATGAAGGCTTCTTCTCTCTATAGCCTTGCTGGTGCAGGAGCACTTGTGTCTTCTGGGGTAGCGTTGCTCTACCTATCAGCATGGCTCTCAATGTGGTCCTTATTTGTCTACGTGAGGAAGATTGGGAAAGTGCTATTGAAGTAATAGATCAGAGCTTCAAATGAAACAAAAGAATCCTGCAAATTGTAGCCGAGAGAGATATTCTTGATAGACACGGGTGAGAAATTGCTGCATTCTTCAGCTTCGTTTGAGTATGAAGGACGTGAATATTTATATAAATGGGATTTATTAAGAGTTGTCCTTTGGATATATTATTCCAACAAGGAGAAGAATCCTTCTCCCAGCCACCAGCCAATGTACTATTCCTTGTCTCTCACGTTCTCTTGCTATCCTTATCTTTTTCGCTATTTGTCATTCATTTTGGGGATCTTAACTGCAATCTGTTTATTTACTTTATATGCCTCCTTATGTGCTTGTGTGGTGTCTATGGACGACGTTTTTCTATTGGCTGGCTCGTCATCCTTTTTTACCGTTTACTTTTGTTCGTCAGCTGTTTCATGTAATAGGGAAAAATGCTATGCTGGGCTGGTGGGTGGCCCGTTTGCTTTTTCATATTAGGGTGGATAATATTAATTAATGGTACTAATGTAATTAGGGTTTGGTTTATTTTTATTCCAGCACGTTATTTTTTGCTTGACAAACGGGCCTGTTTAAACTAGATGTCGAAACATGCCTAATGGGCATAACAATTATGTCAAACGAGCCTCTAAAAACTAGATGTCAAATAGGCCCAATGGGCCTAAATGGCACTGAGTAAAGTAGTTGTTAAAACAGGCCTAATGGGCCTAAACGGGTCTGTCAAACTCGAATCGAACAGTCCTAATGGGCCTCAACGGGCCTCACTTCAATTATGCCTAACAGGCCTAATGGCCCTTCCTTAACGGCCTGTATAGACTAGTTGCGAAACAGGCCTAATGGGCCATAAAGGGCTGTATAGACTAGATGTCAAAACAGGCCTAATGGGCCAAAACGGGCCTGTCTAAAAAAGGCCGAGATAAGCATAATGGGCCTTTACGGGCCTGTGTAAACTAGATGTCAAGACAGGACCAATGGGCCTTTCTTAACGGGCCTGTGTACATTAGATGTCAAAACAGGCCCATTTAAAATAGATGTCAAATTAAGCGTGGTGGGCCTTAACGGGCCTGTCTAAAAGAGATGTCAAATAGGCTTAATGGGCCTACCTTAAATAGCTGCCGAACAGGCTTTATGTGCCTTAATGGGCCCGCGGGCTTTGAATAATTTGGCCCGCAGGATGCCTGTTTAGTCCGATACCTTGCTCGGAAAAATTGAAATCGATGTTCTATAGATACAAAGTCCTCAGCTCAAAGTCTCTGTATAGGCAAATTTAAAAACAAAAAAAAAAAGAGAGAGAAGAAGAAGAAGAAGAAGAAGAAGAAGAAGAAGAAGAAGAAGAAGAAGAAGAAGAAGAAGAAGAAGAAGAAGAAGAAGAAGAAGAAGAAGAAAACCCTGTTTTGGAGAAGAGTGTACGAAACAAAATCAAAATATCGAGTAAAAGAATATTGAAAACCAGCAAGTACATGATCATCAACTCACATTGCATGATTGTTGTCAGTCAGCCAGTGAAGAGCTTCCTAAATGGTCCGTCTTTCCGATCTTTGGTAGTTGACTCGGTCAGAGCTAATATTCTACGAATCCCAGTCGTGGCCGCACCTCTGCCTAATGCAGCTGCTCTTGCGACGAGTTCTTCCTTCAAGGGGATTATTGCGGGCGTCGAAGATGTATTATTATTAGCTGAAGCCAACACAGATGCGACCGTCGTGGTGGTGCCCATGCTCGGTTTTACGGCTTGTTGATAAGTTCCCGCTCCACGTTTGTTATAATCGTCTAAAATGCTTTGCTGGTCGACTCTTTTGAGGCCCTGGAATTATTTTCGCAAAATGAGCAAAAAAATATCCACAACGAGAAAAAGTATATGGCGATTGAAGCCAAGCATTTGATGGATGACAATTGAGTTGAGGAGGTTACATATATTATGCCAAAAACTATTTACGAGTTTCCCGAAAAATATTTTCTCCATTATTGGAATCAGACCAGCTTACGCAGGAGGAAAAAAAATTGGAGATTCGGGAATGAAGTCATGATCTTGCATTTTAGTTTGCAAGTGCAGAGTAATGGGAATCGATATGATATGATGTCTAAGGAAGGGACTAACTACCTTTAGATCCAAAATTCGCTGGAATTCTGAAGGTGTGCCCTCTGGGAGTAGAGCACAACATGTATCGGCCACAGAGTCGACCGGCGATAATATGACCTGAACTTGGAACAGACAACTGTTAAGCGTAACCGAATCAAATGAGTTTCGCGGATCGAGAAGACATGGGAGAGTTGTATGGTTAATACCTTCAGCAATGCTTCAGCTTTACTCATTTCACGGCTAACGAATTTTGCGTAGCCGTCACCAGCAGATGACTGTCCCAAGGATACAAACGAAACAGTTAATATAATATGACTTGTGGGGAACTAACTGCTAATTCGCAAAACTCTAGCAGAGCTGTCAATTCTAATGAAACTGTGGAATTACCTGCTTTCCAAGTGAAGGGATGTCAAGAAGTATTGTTTTTATAGCTTGCGTATCCAACAGCATCTGCAGCCATACACATTAGATCAATATGATCAGAACGATTTCGATTATGTTCGTGATTCCTACGAGAGCAAAAATAAATGAACAAATACTTGCTGGGCTCCAGTTTCCGAGATTTGCTTGCATTTGAATATATTGAGGTAAAACCGTGGTGCGAGCGACGATGCAAGCTGCAAATATTACAAAAAACGTGATCAATTGTGCAAATAGTTAAAAGGATCTTCTTTTTTCAATACAGGGAGAGATGTATGTTTTAATCATAATATTTTACCTTATCAAGAAAGAACTGGAAATATATGGGAGAAAGAAGCCTTCCAAGCACAGGAATGCTAGCATTCAGAATTGTATTTATGTTATTAACATACCTGCAAGGATATATATCCCATGAAATAAAAAAAACAGCCATATCGGGAAACTTGACAACAAACATGCAAACAGATATTCCATCTTACTCTGATTGATCACCGACACTTTCAAGTGTGCCCCAAGGAACCCGTGTCATAGCTGCCATTTCAGCATCGAATTTAGTTTCTATACCATGTACAAGAGTTACCAATGCTTTTGTAATAACTGCTGAAAACTCATCCTGGAAACACAGAGTGGTGGAGTATGTTCTATTACAAATGGAAGGCGATCGGAAGGATTGTTTTTCAAGGACGAAAAAGAAAAACATTATCTACCTGTACTTCAGACATGTCGATTCTGTCTACAAATTGAGGATCAACTATTTTAGACACATTCTCAGCCAATTCACCTGCCTACAGAAATATAAAAGCAGGTTCATATAACAAAGGGGAACAAGTAGTTCAAAAACAAGAAATAGATCCTGATAATGTCATATAGTTGAAATTAACAGACTGCATATAGATGAATAATGTTAGAAAACCAACCGTTTTGTGGCAATATTCAGCTGTGTTAACAATATAACAGATCACACGTTCATCTCTGTCCGATGTCTGCAAAACAGATGAGAGTGCAAGCATATGAAAAACTACTTCATGAGACCATATAGATAAAAATACCAAAATAGACAGCGTAACATAAAGTATAAACATGAACCTTTATTTGACCATCCATTCCTGTAGCAGCAGCCACAATCCCTGTGCCACCCTTTGGCAGTTTAGCAAAAAGCTTTGTTGCATAAGCTTTAAGAATTCTTTGAAATACCTGTTTCAAAAGTAATCGAGGTGTGATTCGTATACAAAGGAACTAATTCCTCAACGCGCATTGTGTAATTCTTTTCATCCACAAGTTACGCCAACATACTCATTACTCAAAACAAAGAATCACTAATGCCTATAAAACAAAGGGAGCCATAATTCATGCTGATCTTCAATGTCCAATGGGTATAGAGAAAGCAGGATGTATAAAATTTTGTAAAAACCAGAACTCAACCTTCTCCTTCCACTATTTATTATCTTTATACAATTCATAAGTTTTGTTTATATTGTGACATAAATTGGCTCTAAAAGCACACAAGCAGAAATCGAGTGAAGCCAGTCGTAACCCTCCATGCTTGCTAGATTTAGACTAGAGAAACTTATATTGTAAACATAGGTCACCAAAATGGGAGAGTTGCGGCACTATGTTGAACTCTTATTTAAACATGGCAACATCATAACTTATGCAGGGTAGAGTACCAACATAAAACTGGAATCCATACCTTAAACAAATTAAATAATGTTTGGTTCTTCGTCAAAGCACTGCATCTCTTCAAGCTCCTCCTAATTATTAAAAACGCCTTCAGAAAAGAAGAATGTTTAGTATTAAAGTGCTTTACATCATCATCATAACCAAGTAAAAATTCCAGTCTATCACCTGCATGCTACTTGATAATATATTGGTCTGACTTCCCTCATCAATATCCCATGTTTCTTCCTGAAACAGAAGATACGGTTAGTGCAGCGTGAACGTGGAGGACCACCAAGACATGCAGGCACACTGTTTTTCCAAACCTGGACGAGTTTCTCTAAATGTTCCATTAGGGTCTTTTCTTCGAGCTCCACATATACCATCAGGTATGGTTCAAAGCATGGCGAAATTATTCCTCGAAAATTGAACTGTCGTAGATCAAGTTCAGTCAATCAGCATAGATTATATCGAATTTCTTTACTAATCCGCAAAAGAATCAAGCGGTATGCTTAAATAGAAACCTCCGCAAAAAGAAGTGGTAGGCTTACATAGAACGGATGAACATTATAGATTGTTTTATCATTTTTGTTAGTCATGAGAGTATCCTTTATATATCTTTGATTTTTATTCAGGTGAGTTACTAGCTCAATAACAATATAGGGCTAATTCACGACAGACATATTGAGTGGATAAGCGTAATGTAATGCAAGTTGAATCACGAGTCAGGGACACACAAAAATAAGCGAACATCCTAACTTACCCCAGCACCAGGCACGGACAAATCTTTGAGGCCATCTTGCTCCTGAAAGTAAGCAAAATAGGTTAATGAGAGAGTGAGGAAAGTGGACTTTTAAACTCATGCTAAGTTAATTAGGGAAAGCATTAACTAGGTAGACCAGTAACGTAGTCTTGCCTCATTCTCACTTCCGTTATGTACAGCGAGCTTTTTCTCATATTTCTTTCGAATATCTGAAACAATCTGATTGCTGTTTTCTGGCTTATCTTCCCCAATATCACTTCCCAGTTCTCTATTACGACTTCCACCACCAAATTTTTCTGCTAATTCTTCTTCGAACTCCAGAGTCCGCTGCAAAGCCTGGAAGCAGCAATCAAACATTATAACAAACCAAGGTAAAACCAGTCACAAATAACTATTAGGAAGACAGAATGGTGACCGTTCGTTGCTAATAACAGATAATAATGCTTCACAGGCTTATACAGACATATAAAGATGCATGCGGAAAATGTGCAATTTAAAAGATTACCAGTCTTCCGCAAGCTGAACAGAAAAGTTTAAATTAGAACAATAATATCTTCAGCAATATCAATTTTGAAGTACAGGCAACCCAGACTGAAAATAAAGTTCCGGCCATAAAAGATTATAAAAGATGGACATAGGTTGTGTGCATTGCACAACGTAAGATGAATGCTGACGAAGCACAACGTAAGATGAATGCTGACGAACACAAGAAGCATGAGTTGACTACAATTCCACTAGTAGAGACCTTAGAGGGAAACATTTTCTTACAGTTCAAACGAGAGGCGAAAGCATTCATCTAGACAAGAATCAGGAAATTACCAATAACAGTGTTCCAACATCAGGCTTTTCTTTAAGATTGCTGAGGATCTCAACAATTTGTGTCCTGAAAAATGCCGTAGAATGTTAAAAATGATCAGATAGGCATCCAGAAATTCTTTGACCTAAGAAATTGCTATCACGAAGAAGTAATGTGCATCGGTTAGATTTTGATGAATCGTACTAATTAGTTAAAAAATCCTATAACCGAAAAAATGGCAGAAAAACCACAGGACGGAAGACGGAAGAAAGTGTGGGTCATAACAAGAGAAAGATGTTTCATTTTCACCAAATACAATCTATAGTTGATTAAAAGAGAATTTCCAACCTTGTTAACTTGCAGAACTGGATGCAAAGAAGATACTGCACATGCCATGAAGGTGGAAATACTTTCCAGATCTCCTCATTAGTTCTAAGTCGACGCTTTATCCATGCATACCTTCTTTCTGTTTTATCAAGCTTTGCTAATTCTAAAAAAAATAATGTTATAGACAATCAATCATATTTTAGAGAATGAATTCAACTTCGAAAACCTTTTTAAATGATTAGGAAATCTGTAAACAGACCGGCTCCCTCAAAAATTTGTTGATATGATGTAAGCTCTCGGTTACAAAAATTCTTCACTAATTCTTCCCTGACAGATGGCTCCAAAGCATCAACAACTAGGCATGCATCTGACAACTGCTGCAGTAAATTAGTGTCCTCTGTCTCTTTCCCTGTACCTAAGCTGTGGAAAATAAGTTACAGGAGACTTAAATTAATAAAAAAAAAAAAAAAAAAAAAAAAAGAGGAAATGCAGCTTTATATGGATAAATTTTAGAGCATGACCAGTATTCGTGCGATGAACATAATACAAGAAGAATCGGCTTAAACTAATGAAGGCTCCGAGATCTATTTAATAATAGAGCTTAAGTTGAAAAGAGCATGCACAAGACAGAAAAATTAAGTGTAATGAATGACTTCAGAACTCATGTCATCTGTAAAACGAAAATCAGGAAACATTTCCCGTTTGTAAGTCAACAAAATCTTTGGAAATATAAAAAATATATCAATTAAAAGAACAGGGAATACCGGTATTGTCTAAGCACACACAAACTAGTTTGTCACTCTTAAAATTTACTTATATACAGATCACAGCAGCTGAAGTGACTAGAAAAGAAATGGCTTTTTGGCACACCTGGAGAAATCAGAAAACACGTGTGACTTTAGAATTTGTTTAATGCTCTTAAACTTGTCCCTCAGCTCCGTAATCTTCGGAATATCTCTATAAGCCTCAAAATGACTGCACAACTGGTTGACAGCCTGCAATTTGTGCCGAGAAGTATGAATGTTTATTATCATAGAATAGTAAAGTAGGCTTGGTCATCATTCAAATTGCTAAAGCAGTGCACATGTTTATTGATATTGAAGTGATTCATGCAAAACAGACAGTTATAGAGCAGCACGATGATGTCTACAATAAGTTTCCATCAAGCAAAATACACAAGATGATAGAATATCATAACTGAGAAAGCGTGTTTATTTGATCAACTTAATGTATTTTTGGTGAGTATCATAACTAATACCTCTAGCTGCGCAGCTGCCTCCTTGTATTGCCTTTTAGAAGCCATGACTTGGAGTTGCTCCACAGCAGAGACTGTCGCGAAACGGAGATGCATTAAATCACCAAATATCATTGAAATTTCAAGCATGCACCATAACGCAACAGCATGTGACAATGACAAGAATAAATGATTATCTGCAGCACCTAACAAACACCAGATATTCATCATCAAAACTTTAGCATGTCTACATATTCTTGTCCTTCTCTACCGGCAGGACACACTACGTTCAACAACATTTTTTTCCAAAAATGACCGAGAAAGGACTAGCATCATCTTTTAGAGAGAATTTGTACGTCTGTAACAATCCACATGTTAAAAACAAATCATGGTATTATGGGCATCAGTATGGATAAGGATTACCCATGTAACAGACGCAGTAAGAAGTGAAATAAGGAAATGAAAAGATGCATATGAAGCCATACAAATTACAAGAGCAGCTGTGATCAAATAAAATTAGAATGACTATATCTGAAATTGCACTACAAGAGGTTTAAGAGCATAAAGCCAAACCTAGCATGGTAAGACGGTGAAGGGCAGTTATAGTTGTAGTTATATGCTTCTTTGCGAAATCAAGTTTCTTGATATCGCGGCAGATTTCCTGAACCATCGTTTCACTTTGCTCCGCCTTGGTTTTAATTTCTTGAATTTTGTGAATGAGTTCCTATTCAAAAGGTAAAACATATTAAGCAAGAAGCACCTACAACATAAAGGAATCAGTGGAAGCACAGAGTTGAAGAAGTATCATTTTACACTTGATAGATATGAAAGCCAACATGTCTGTAAAAAAATTAAATCAATAAGAATGACAAAACCTGAACAGCACAAGTAGCTGCAGCAAGATCCTCTCGGGCCTTAGATCCTGAATTACTCTGTGAGAGAAGGGGAAAAAATCACTGACAAGTACGTTACCAATCAACAAAATGCAGTACGAAATCTGGAGCAAAGTGAGAGGGTTAAACACGTGTACGAAGATCAACGACGAAATTCAATAGTTATATTTACCAAGTCTAAAGAGAGAGCTAAACAAGTAAATGACAATTGGGATAGTAATTTCAGTAGTTATTGTTCACCAAGAGCAGGAACAAATGACTACAGTTATAGAGCTGCAATGATCTTATAATATCAGCTAAAGAAATATACCAACCTGCTGACGAACAGCCGTTAAAATTTCAGCATCCACTTTACAAATTTCGTTTTGTATTTTCTGCATAAGGGGCTCCACACCAGATAGTGATGCCTCTACGTGTTCATTAACAAAGGGTCAATTCAGACATTTTCATTATTATTCGAGTGGCATATGAAGCATTTCATCGCAAACAAAATCAGAAAATTGCAGAAATAAAATCGAGTCATGTGCATAATCAAGTATGATGCCAACACACGCACAAAAAGGCTCACAAGCCGGTTTACAAATCAAACCGAGCTTAGTGTCTGCCCAAACCCAAAATGATTGACCAGGAATCAACTCGATCAACTGCTAAGCAGCAGAACGAAATGTTGTTTAATGAGGCCTATTAAACCATAAGTGTGGAAGCAGAACTTTCTCGAATTGAAGTCGATTGAAAGATAAATAACATGAACTCAGACAGGAGCATTTCAAACTCCAAGAAAAATCAAACATGCTCTATTTTCGAACACTAACCAATGTGAAGCAACTAGACCTAGATTCAATAGTTTCCTCTCACACTCACCTAATGATAATGAACTCACTCAATCACAGAAAAGAAAAGGGGAATAGCATGATATCCTGAAGCCTCACTGATAACAAGTTCCCCACCAATGAGCATCAAGGCTGCAGCTGATAGTAATTCAATTGCGATTTTCTCCCATCACTGCCCAAATTTCCCCACTAACATTTCACAGCAGCAACTGATTTCTTTTTGACTTCCCAATTGGGCAAACATACATACGCATATCGTAAACAAAAAATTTATAGAATACTAACTTATACACCAGCAACCCACAACACGAGAAGAATTCGCAAACCTGTCGGAAAGATCTGATTAATGTAATCCAGTGCATTCTGCTTATCCATGGCGCGGATCACCGCGTAAAATCGCTGGATCGGGTATTCTCTTCTGCTCTTTCTTCTTCCAAAAGAATTCTCTGTTAACCTCTATTTCATTGAAGTACTTGGATCGATTACGGTTTTAATTAAGTCCTACTATTCTCTTCTCAGTTCTCACACACAAAACCAATTTCTTATTTTGCTATATTCTCCGCCTATTTTCGATCTCTCTTCGCATGTTTGACTAATTTCTCCAATAATTTCCCCGTATTAAATTGAGACTTTAGATAGTCTTGACTCTTGGGTCGTTCAGAGAAATGTGACCAGAGATTGACAAGTGATAATGAAATTAACCCAAAAACAATATTTTAACGAAAAAGAATAGTTTTTGTTTTGTCAGTAATTTTAAGATTCAAATTACATCTAATTTCTTACATAAAACCCAAGAAATATAGTTTTTCCGAAATTAGTTTATATAAAATATTCAAAAACTTTTTGACCACACCAACACTAATTCACATTAATCTAACTACATCGCATGGAATTACTGCAGTCAACCATGGCCGAGTAAACAATCCACAGTAAATTCAAGTTCTTGGAGGATCATCGTCGTCTCCAAAAAGCTACAGAGCACATCGGCCCGAGCTCACCTTTACGAACCGCCGGAGATCCTCTCCGATCACGTACTCAATTAGTTTTCATCAGGCAACGACGCCGAACTTCCTTCTTGTTTCGTATTGCTGCTGTTATTAGCGGACCCAAAGCTATTATTAGGCGACGCAGCAGCAGCACCGCCACCGCCGCCGCCGCCGGCCACCAAGAAACCATCCATATTCTCCTCCCCAATCTCCCTCAACCTATTCAGCTCAGGCAAAACGACCTTTCCCAGGTCAGGCCTATCCTTCCTCCTCAGCTCCGAGCACCTCAGCGCCAGCTCAGCCATAGCCATCGCCTCCTCCACCGGCCACACCGGCACCGCCGAATCCAACGCCTCCGCGAAATTCCCCCTCTCAATCGCCCGCGCAATGTGGTGGGTCAAACCCATCGCCGGCCTGGCCGTCAAGATCTGAAGCAGTACGATCCCAAACGAGTAGACGTCAGACTTCACCCCTAACATCCCAGTCTGCTGATACTCAGGGTCGATGTAGCAGAATGTCCCCGCCGTCGACGTCATCCTGTACTGAGTGACGTCATCGGCGACGGAGGGCGGGACCAGCCTGGCGAGGCCCACGTCGCTGATCTTGCTGACGTAGTTCTGATCGAGGAGTATGTTGGCGGGCTTTAGGTCGCGGTGGACGAGGGGCTCGGGCTTTGTCTGGTGGAGGAAGTGCAGGCCCGTGGCGATCTCCATGGCTATTCGAAAACGGAGCTGCCACGATAGGGCCCGAGTGTTTCCCCTTCGAAAGAGTCGGTCCTCGAGGCTGCCGTTTGCCATGTACTCGTACACGAGGCAGCCGTACTCTGGGCAGGCGCCGAGGAGGAGTACCATGTTCGGGTGTCTCAAGCAGCTCAGTACTTCCACCTGCCCAGACAGGTACGAATCCCCACGACCACTCAATGAGAATTTTACGTATAAGCTTAGACAGGAAATAAATCAGCCTAGACGTGAAGGATAGACTGTATTGAGAATTTGAAGTATGATATATTCCTTCGATCTTAAGAGCTTTAGGTCATGGGTACGAATCTACATGACATGACCACTCGTGAAATGAAAATTTCACCTCTAATGCTAGATAAGAAAGACAGCATAGATAGATATGAGGTGGCACGTTGGAATGAAATGTATAAATTTGAAATACGACGCGCTCACTACAAGCTTAAGGTCGTTAGTATGAACGATTCAGAGTACCTCTTGATTGAATTGTGATCTTCCCTGAGCGGCGTCGGGCCTCAGGACCTTAATGGCGACGTGCGTGTGGTCGAGGTAGCACTTGAAAACTGGGCCGTAGCCGCCTTCTCCGACTTTTCTCGACTCGGTGAAGTA
Organism: Craterostigma plantagineum; assembly: GCA_027422505.1. Taxonomy (NCBI): domain Eukaryota; kingdom Viridiplantae; phylum Streptophyta; class Magnoliopsida; order Lamiales; family Linderniaceae; genus Craterostigma; species Craterostigma plantagineum. Next base: position 271,769 of record JAPQWV010000660.1, on the reverse strand, counting down.
TTCGGTTGCGATTTCGATCTCTTCGATCGTATACCTTCTGTACCTGACGGCCATCATCGGCTGATTGTCGTCGTCCGATATGGCCTTCACTTCAGAGTTCACTCGCTTTTCGGATTCTATTTCTGAAACTCTGTTTGCCGCCTGAGAATTAGCGGCCGATCTGTACCTGTATTTTTCTTGCTCGGCGCTCAGTCTTGCGGATTCTTCGGTAAGTCGAGCCTCTTCTATCCTTCGTTCTTCCTCCATTCTCCATCGGTTTAGCTCCACGGCCTGTTTTTTATATCATCGAAATCATATCCTCGCGAATTTCTTGAGGAATAACAAGTAGAATTTATTTAGCCGACGTGCCGTGACGTCTCACCTTTTGTTTTGCCGATAGAGCATCTTTGCAGGCGGTGCTGTACATTTCCATGGTCCTCTGCAGCTCAAGCTTCAGCCTTCTCATTTCCGCTTCGATATCGTCCTGTTAGCATTCGCTATGGTATAAGAACAACAACCTGCGAGAAATTATCCTTTTTTTTTCTCAAAAAAAAAAGGCGCTTACGTTTTCGACGGAGGACGAGGAGAAATCGGTGAACGAGCTAAACTCGCTTCCCTTAGTCCCGGAGCGCATCGAACCTAAACTACTCTCCGAGCTGGTCGATATTCTCGATTCCACGCTATCGTAGAAACCCGCCGGGGGACGATCAACGCTCGCCCTCTCCGTGCTCGGCCTGTTGGGGCTTATGAATGATATATCCATCTCATTTTCCGCAAGTTGATCGCCAAACAATCCGTTGTACCCCTTTCCCCGCGCAAAAGCCGACCTGCGTTTCCACGCAAGAACAAACAATAATGCTGTCGGCCTATCGAAAAAACACGGTAAGCGACGCAGGTAAAACTTACTTGAACGTATCTGTGTCGTCGACGACCGCCGTCCTCCTTTGCGTAGTCCTTTCTGCTGCTGCTGCTCTTATGTTGGGGGGAAATTGCGCATCGGAAGAAGGCGGTGGAGTACTGACGGCGGCGGCGTTCGCTTTTTCTTGCATTTCCTGCATCTGAGCTTTGAGGGGAGATAGAAACGGCGCCTGGCGAGAAGCGTTCTTCACGGCCGAGATCTTCGTCTTCGATATGACGTAAACCGTGCAGAAGTCGGGCGATGCCTTCGAAACGCTGCTCGGCACGTCCGCCATCTTAAGCCTTCTGCTCTTAAGGCAATTCGCTCGTCCATCACTTACTTAAAAAAAAACCCAAATTTGTCTACCGAGGAAATTTGCGTTATTATATAGTTTACCTTATAAATCCGTGATGGGAAGCGCCGAGAACCAAGGTCTCAATTGCAGCGTGGGCGACATATTCCGTTATAGCCCGCGCTATATCTGTGTCCTCGAGCACCACGTCGTAGCATTTTATCTGTAAGTCGGGGGACAAAGTATTTTCGGTAAGGAAAAAAAAGACGAATACAACGAGCAAGAACGTAATGATTTTGGCTCACGTCTTTGCGGGTACAGAAGCAATGGAAGGACGATAGGAGCTCGTTGGTCTGCTCGTCGGGCACTTGCTTGTGGGCGTTGATAGCGCCGCTGAGGTCGTGAATGGCGTAGTTGTTACCGACTGTTGAAAATATAAAAATTAAAATACGATGCGCACTCCCCTCAAGCTTAGGAATTTAGGTAAACCTGTCATTTTCAACATGGTATCAAAGCTTCGGTACTAAGAAAGATTACACGAAACGGCAGACGTCGAGCGTTGGACGACGTGGATGATTATGACGGTTTGGCCTCTGCCGAGGAGGTTGTCGATGGCCCACCTCAGTGCGTTTTGGCTACCTTTGTCTCTGTCTATGGCCACCGCCACGAGGCCGTTCCGACCGTTGGTTCGACCCGTCGTGTTTCTAGTGCCATTTGAAGCCCACATATCTAAAATAAAAAAATATATACCTCGTTTGATTTTGTTCCCTTTTTTCGCTTTTATTTTATTTCTATGTTGCTTAATTTGTGTCGTGTTGTGTAGTGAATAGAGGAAGAATGTGAAGTCGCTTATTGTTTGCTTCTCAGCTAACTAACGTAGAAGACTAATGGCAAGCCTGAAATGTCTCTTCCTTTCTCGGTAGAAAAATCAGTTATCGTACACTTATTTAGCAATTCTATATGGTGAAGAGAGAAGAAAGCGACCGTTGACATTGGATATATGAAAAAAAGAATTAGTTGAATTATCATACTAACTAAACTTTCTTTCAAGTGACTTGCTCATCCTAGCACACTATCATTACCACGCAGGGAAAATTCCCAATTTTCTAGCCTTCACCTACGTGTTCGAGGAGGTGGGTCGGATTTGGACCGATTCTCACTTTATAAAGTGACATAAATCCAAATAACCAAATATGCATACAAAGAGGACAATTCTTTTAAAACATCATGTCAAATTAACCCAAGCTTACCTCTTCTACTCTAGATAGCTCACAAATATAATTAGGACACCCACTATATATGATTGTGTGTTGATAGATTTTTATGATGCTTGGGGCAGGCTTCATTCAATGTATTCTTTCCTTTCTTTGTCAAAGGTACAAATTGGGGGTGATTTACAAATCTAGGCATCTTTTTAATGTAATTTTCAAAACTAGGCACTGTGTGTAAACTATTTCAAAAATAGGCATAACTTTTTTATATTATATTTTCATAATCTTTTATTGCTTCTATATTTCCTATTTATTGTTAATCAAAATTAACGTGCTCCACGGTGCATTTGTAGGCCATGAATGGAAGAAACCACGGACTAGGTTTATATTTACATGTGTTATAATTTATAATTAAACCACTAAATTACATTGACTAGTTAGCGACTAGCCGAATTAAAAATAAATTCATTCAAAACTGTACATTTGTACGTACTACATGCAAATTGAGACTTTGTTCAAACACTTAGTTAATTACATTCTTTTGTCTATTATATAATCTCAATACGCATATCACTCAGCTAACATACATGATTCAATTTTGATCCTTTTCATACTTAAGTTTTAAAAATATAACTACTAATAAATTAATTTTATTCTATAAATAATGTTTCAAAATTTGAACTAATTATATGATTTTTTGATATAAATGAAAATCATCATATATGCTAAGTTATTTTATGGTTTTGGAATTTAATGAAAATGACGGAACATCGAAAACACTGTAAACTATTTATCAAGGAATAAATCTCAAGTGGGGATTACTCTTGTTGTAGGTTATGTTTCTCATCATATTCATTTCATTTATTTTTTTGAATTATATTTTTTTGGATTGAATTTTAATTTTAATTTCAGTTTTCCTTCATTCGATTATAAAACCAATCCATGAAAAGAAATAATATAAAATTAAAGGATGCCATTTTTGGGAAGAATTTGTAAACATAATAAAATTAATTCAAAAAATAAAATAAAATAAAAGGATGCCTATTTTTGCAATACTTTGCACATAGTGCCTATTTTTGTAATTGTCACTCATTCAAATGCCTAATTTTGTAATTAACTCACAAATTGGTGATAAATGATGTCCCTAGCTAGCTCTAGCTATATCTTTAGCCTATTGCTAGCCGTAATCATTGGTTTGGTTAAGAGGTTTTGACTTAATACTCATGATGTCTTGAGAAGATGAATGAATGTTAATCATTCTATCCTATCTTGTCACACCTACATCCTTTTGACCTCATTGTTCGTTTACTTCACAACACAATCATGCCAAATAACAAACCTCTATCTTTTGCCAACTTCTTTTTATTACGAGTCTTGATGTTATTACCCTTTACTATATACAAATATAGACCAAATGGCCGATAATTAATCAGTAACTTTATATTGGTTTATTTTGATCCATGATCGTTTTTAGTTTATATGTGGTTTATTTCCTTTGATGTATAGAATATTATGCGTTATATAATTACATATTCCGCTCACTATATATATATATATATATATATATATATATACTTGTGCTCCAAACACCCGGACGATAAAAGTAGCCTTAGTCGATTCAGAACAGAAAAGCAACCCCTCTTTTAACTTTCACTATCCACTAAAAAGAAAAAGAGAATATTTCTTTTAAGAAAAGAAAAGATTACGATAAAAGATATCGAAATCTTCTTCTCGGGAGTATGCACCTCTTATATCGTGACGTTTTTTTTATATATCACGCTAAACCCTAATCATCTCCGTACGGATCGGCTCTCTCGCGGCTACTCTCTGCTTATATATGAAGGCGCTGAACGAAGCAAAACAAAAACAACACAAAGCTATAACAGCTCCTTGTTCTTACTCAAATCACGAATCTTATTACATGTTCCATCTTTTCTCTGTTTGATCTACTTTATTCTTCCCCTTACATTATCCTCTCTGCTGCTAGCTGGGAATAGTTTTTTTGCTGCATTTAAAGTCTTTTTGTTATAACTACCGTAAAAACATCTTCTCTAAATTCTTCATTCTTTATCTTTAACCCTTTTAATCGTCTCTTCAATGCGGCCGCCATCAATATCATCGTATTCGTCTTTTCTTGATTCAGCTTTTGGGGTTATATAACTAAGTTATAGCACAAACTATATAACAACATGTATAATTTGATCAAGTATTTAAGTGTTTCCTAGTTAAGCACACGACACTTGAGTGTGTGAACGTGAATAATAATGGGATATAAAATAATACGTATTATATTATTCATATGCCTGGCTCCCTGTATGCCATTTGCAAGAGTCCGCCGGAGTTTTTCGTCGGCCCTCCGTGAATGGCGTATGAGGAGCCAAGCATATACATATATATATGTATATAAATATATACATATATATCTATAATCACTTCACACACATACTCTTGGCGTGTGTTTATTCTCTGTGTTCTTTTGTTACCTTTTCTTTAACGTTATATATTATTTGAGTTGAGTTGATAATAAGATGATAGTGATCCTCAGTCGCTTACGTAATTGCCTTTTTGTTCAATTAACTCGGCTTAATTCGAATCATATTCTAATATATATACATGCATTTGGGTTTCTTGGAAAATGGTATGTATGATTCCTCTCCTCTCTCGCTCGTCGCGTGTCAGAGATGGGAATAGATTCAGAGGCATTCACGTGGAACAAAAAGACCCTCTTTTGCTGTAAAATATATTCCCATGCGGTCTCCCTATGTTCAGACAACACATCAATCAAAATTCAAAGCCAACTTACAATAAACTCAGTTGTTTTGTTTGTAATACTAATCAGTGTCAACAAAGCACTTGCTCCGATTATTATTACAACTTCATAATACTATGTAGGTCTATCGGTATCTGCATTCGGGTTTGAATTCTTATAAATATCCATTACACGGCGAGCTTATATAGTGTACAGTACAATAAGGATTCCCTTGCACTTTTATAGTCTGGAAAAAAAAAATAAAAGAAAAGAAGAAAAGGGGACCTCATATGTTCTTTTTTCTTTATGTTGCATTGTGCTTACTCAGAAAGTATATTTTATTCTCACCATAAACTTGTCGCAGAGAAGAGAATATATATTTATATTATATATACACACATATATATATACATATATTAGATATGATCACATTTTTCTTGCATAAGTGGTGCTGGCACAGAACATTTATACATATATATAGATAGGTTAATTGCTGATCTCATTAACAAGTCAAGAAAGCAATTCACAAGATCGAATGTCTGCAATTCTCACGCCACTGTCGACAACTTTGAATTGGTTATACACATACATATAATTCAAGATCTTACAATATAAGGTTTAGCTATTGGGCCACGACCCAAAACCCAAAGGAATGGATCCGACAGTAGTCCGTTTTGGACCCGACCCTTTTTACTGCAACCTAATTTCGTTCTTCAGAAATCACCACTGCTAAATAATGAGACAGATTCCTACGGCCCACGTTGTAAGAGAATCAATCCTTCACAATCGCATTTACAGCTTATGACAGCATCCATCCATCTATCTTTTTCTCTTGTTTCCTTTTCCAGGGAAAAATTAAACATTACATATAAAAACTCTGGCATGTTATGGCGTGAAGTTTTGAACACCCTGTCTCTTGCATATAATTATCTGTTACACATATTCATGTGGGGTCGTCTCTTGCATGTGCTACAGCTCTTATCCCAAGGAAAGGCCCTCTCTCTCAACTAAGCTATACCCTATCACTACTTTCTGGTATCAATCACACACATGCAGCAGACAGATACATTGATTCTATCATATCATCTGTTCTTCATCATCGTCGCCAACCTTTCACACCTTTTTTCACAAAAATAAAAATAAAGAAACAAACAGCCCGCTCTTACCCAAGTTCAATCGGTTACAAGAAACACATTTTCCGCTCGAAGGAGGAAAGAAATGAAGAAAGATTCAATCTTTACCGTAACTGAAAGGGGCACAAGGCTAAAGATTCGCTCTTTAATGGTTTACTGGCTTATGCTGCTTTGGTTTATTCCCTCGCTGGCAAGCTCGGCTTCAGACGACGATACCACGGCGATGCTGGCGCTGAAGAAGAGCCTAATCTTACCAAGTGAGCTGTCGTGGTCCGACCCTGACCCGTGCAACTGGACCCAGGTCTTCTGCTCGGAAAATCGGGTCACCCGGGTTCAAATCGGGCATCAGAATCTCCAAGGTACGCTTCCCAAGGAAATCTCACTCTTGACTCAGCTCGAGCGTTTGGAGCTTCAGTGGAACAACGTTTCTGGCCCTTTGCCCAGTTTGAAAGGCTTGGGCGCACTTCAAGTGTTGATGCTCAGCAACAATAGGTTTACTTTCGTGCCCGACGATTTCTTCGCCGGTATGTCCTCTCTGCAATCTGTCGAGATAGATAACAACCCTTTCGATGCTTGGGAAATACCCGTTAGCCTTAGGAATGCTTCCACGCTTCAGAATTTCTCCGCAAATTCAGCGAATATCACGGGTCGAATCCCTTCTTTCTTGGGCCCCGATGATTTTCCCGGGCTGACTAACTTGCATTTAGCTCTTAATAACCTTGAGGGAGAGCTTCCATCTTCTTTCTCGAGTTCGCAGATAGAGTCTTTGTGGGTTAATGGGCAGAAACTCAGCGGAGGAATCGATGTTCTCCAAAACATGACGTTCTTGAGAGAAGCTTGGCTGCATTCGAATGGATTTTCTGGGCAGTTGCCCGATTTTACGGGGTTGAAGAACTTGGAGACCTTGAGCTTGAGAGATAACTCCTTGACGGGCCAAATTCCCATGTCGTTGGTTAACCTTCAGTCCCTGAAAGTCGTTAACTTGACGAATAACTTGTTCCAAGGCCCCACGCCGAAGTTCGACAGCTCTGTTTCTGTGGACATGGTCGAGGGCACGAATAGTTTCTGCTTGCCAAAGCCCGGCGACTGCGATCCCAGGGTAGTTACCTTGCTCTCGGTTGCAAAATCAATGGATTATCCGAGGAAGTTTGCTGAGAATTGGAAGGGCAACGATCCTTGCGCCAATTGGTTTGGGATCACTTGCAACGCTGGGAATGTAACAATAGTCAACTTCGACAACATGGGACTCAACGGTTCTATCTCCCCAGATTTTTCGTCGCTCAAATCCCTGCAAAGATTGGTTCTTGCCAACAATCATCTCGCCGGGATTATCCCCATGGAGCTCGCCTCCATCCCCGATCTTACAGAACTCGACGTGTCGAACAATCAGCTCTACGGAAAAATCCCCGCTTTCAAGAGCAATACCATCGTTAAAACGGGTGGAAATCTTGATATAGGGAAGGATCGACCTTCTTCGAACTCTTCGACAGATTCTCCAGGCGCATCACGCTCTGCTTCAGGCACCGATCCCAGCAACGAGCGCAATAAATCTCAGAAGTGGATGGCAATCGTTCTATCAATAATTGGCAGTTTGCTCGTCGTCTCCTTAGTAGGGCTGTCAGCTTTCTGTCTGTGCAAAAGCAGACAAAAGCGTTTCAGCAGAGTACAAAGCCCCACAGCGATGGTCGTCCATCCTCGACACTCGGGTTCAGACAACGAAAGCGTGAAGATCACAGTCGCAGGCTCGAGCGTACTGAGCGTCGGGGCGGCGAGCGAAGCCCACACCATATCTTCCCGTGCGGCGAGCGACGTACAAATGGTCGAGGCTGGAAACATGGTGATCTCCATTCAAGTCTTGAAAAACGTTACGAACAACTTCAGCCAAGACAACGTTCTTGGCCAGGGAGGCTTCGGCACGGTCTACAGAGGCGAGCTCCACGACGGGACAAAGATTGCTGTGAAGAGAATGGAATGTGGAATCATGTCTGGCAAAGGGTCGGCTGAGTTTAAGTCTGAGATTGCTGTCCTAACGAAGGTCAGGCACAGGCATTTAGTGGCCCTCCTTGGGTACTGTTTAGATGGCAACGAAAAGCTCCTTGTGTACGAATACATGCCTCAGGGAACTCTTAGCAGGCATATCTTCAACTGGGCCGACGAAGGGCTGCAGCCATTGGAATGGAAGAGAAGGTTAAGCGTCGCCTTAGACGTGGCTCGTGGCGTGGAGTATCTCCACGGCTTGGCCCACCAAAGCTTCATACACAGAGACCTCAAGCCTTCAAACATACTGCTCGGAGATGACATGAGGGCTAAGGTAGCAGATTTTGGCCTCGTTCGTCTCGCCCCTGAAGGTAAAGGCTCGATCGAAACGAGGATTGCTGGTACTTTCGGCTACCTCGCGCCTGAATATGCAGGTAAAAGTTGCTCATTACACGTAAACCTCTTACACGATGAAGAAGATGCATTTATCTTATCCTACCATTGATTCATTTTTCTTGCAGTAACGGGGCGAGTGACGACTAAAGTCGACATCTACAGCTTTGGGGTCATACTAATGGAGCTAATCACTGGGAGAAAAGCCCTAGACGAAAGCCAGCCCGAGGAATCGGTCCACCTTGTGACATGGTTTCGAAGAATGCAGCTCAATAAGGACGCATTCAAGAAGGCCATCGACCCAACGATAGACCTTAGCGAGGATACCATTGCAAGCATCAACACCGTGGCTGAGCTGGCGGGCCATTGCTGTGCGAGGGAACCGTATCAGAGGCCCGACATGGGCCATGCGGTCAACGTTCTTTCTTCCCTGGTCGAGCTTTGGAAGCCCACGGAGCATCAGAGCTCCGAAGATGTTTACAACATCGACTTTGAGATGTCTCTGCCTCAGGTGATAAAGAAATGGCAGGCCTACGAAGGGCAGAGTCGAATGGACTCAATGGTGTCTTCTTCTTCTTCGTCGGCGTACCTTCCGAGCTTGGATAATACGCAGACGAGTATACCTACGAGGCCTTATGGGTTCGCCGAGCCACTTAGATCTGATGATGGGAGGTGATTATTTGACTGTGTTCTAACTGGCTTTGGAGAGTGTTTCAGTGATGTGTTACTACACTATATCATTCGTTGTCATGGATTCAGTCGTTTGTTTTGTTTTGTGTATTTTTGTATTTTCTTGATTTTTTGTGCGAAACTGATGATGGGCTGGCTAGTAGGGGTCTTTATTCATCTTTTTATCCGGTTTTCGTCGCTAGTGGGTGCATTTTTTGCTTCTTGTGTATATTTTATTTCAGTTTTTTTCTTAGTGAACTAATGGGATATTTAATAATTATTGTAACTCGTGTTGATAATTAATTTACTGTGTTCGTTCGTTGGTATCTAAGGAACCCTAATATTAAAATATATGTTTAGAAAAATAAAATATGCACATATAACTGCTGAGGAACTGAGACGGAGAACGGAGAACGAGGCTATTTGTGGCATTGGGAGTCTACGGAAGTCAAGTTTGTGTTAAGCAGCTTTACGATTTATAAACACGGCTACAATACTAAATATAACCGCCCTGTTCAATAAGAAAAGTGTTGGTTACCTTGTGAGCCAAGTGGTGAAATGAGTAAAGCAGACATTCAACACACGCAAAGTTCATCTATTCAATCTTCCTACGAACCATGTATTTCTGCAAAATACAAAGACGACGTGAAAAGGTATATCGAGGAACAGTAGGGTCATTAAAAGAGGAAACCAAAAATCATGGACTCGCCTTTAGAAGTTGAGCAACTGCTGGAAGAAGCTGCCTGGAATCTAGAGGTTCTGCATAAACTGAAATTCAGCAAGGCTCTTCAGCAAGTCTACTTTCCGTTCTTCGGGAAGCTGACACAATTCAAAGAACATAAAGGCTAGCAATTCATGTCAAATTTCTGATCAATCTAAGCCTCGTTTTGTATCGTGGATTAAAGATTATGTAAAAGAGGCTGTGAAATAAACAATCCAAACATTGTGCAACGGTAATGAAATCAATGGCAAAATTAACAAAACAGCAGTTTATATGCAGTGACATATCGGCATCGGGTAGGGATGAATGAATTACTCAAAAGGAATTTGCCAGCAGAATAAATTCACCATAACACAACCATTATTAGATTGGGAAGTCCATAAGATTGATTTATTACCTTGTCAAAAACAGGAATAATTTGATTATTCAAGTAGCTCAGGAATTTGCTGCTTGCTGCACCCCTCTGGATCAAAAAACGTCCATAAGTTCAAAACATGATTGCATCTCTAAGATAATTAATTAAAAAAGACCACTTTTTCCTACCTTAAAAGAGGAAGTGCCATCTGTAGGCAAGATATAAACCTATCAACATGATCGCCGTCTGAGACCTGAGACACATGACAAAGATCAGATTCTAAACGTCAACAATTACGCAGCTGCAAATGATAACAACACGACACAGATGATATGGGATAAAACGTCCTATTTGGGGTTCATAACATACATTAAATTGAGCGTCCAGATCTGCTTGGCCTTCAATAATCTCAACTAGTTCCACCGGAGCACTCTGTCCGAATAAGGTCAAACTTTTCAAGAAGTCCATAAACATTTTAAACTCAGTTGCTCTTACGTCTTGCAGATTCTGTAGTCCATCCCAGAAAAAAGTTGAATTAAATTTGGTTATCATGTGGAAGAAAAGGTCATCTAACTAAATGAAATTCATAATTGAAATGCACTGATCAAATTAGTTGAAAAACTTGAGGCCATTGCCGTGCTACCTGCTTAACCAAATTTGTTACATACCTTTCCATTTCATCTGCGGGCTTCAACAACTCGGCTTTAAGAGGAAACACCTGGAAAATAAGTGCATTATAATTTTAACGCCAAAATTTAGGATATTATTATACCTTGTCTCTGATGAAGCACAGAACTTCTTCACGTATACTCTCCCAAGAACTGATATCTTCCATATTTCGATCATCAGTGCTCCCAATGTGCTTAAATAGAGCTGTTAATGATGCTGCAACATGCAAATTGTACTATTCAAAACTAGTATATAACCCTGGATAAGGATCTCATGGTAGTACCCAACCAATGTGAATCATATGGGATAACTCCAAAATAGCTGATTCGACAGAGAAAACTTTGGTGGACCAAGTCATAACAAATCATTGAGTGCTACATAGACAAAAGGTTCTCATCTAATAATTCCAGACACAGCACAGCACCCTCATCAGCGCCAGTCCCATGTATGGTGTAAATTCATAGATAACTGAAGATATCAAGGGTAGACAAGACTACAATTCTGTCAAAGAAATATACGGAGAATATCATGAACGGAGTTGCTCGCTTATATGCTTTCATACATTACATGCTTAGCAATAGCCAGCCCGTTGTGCTAACTGCTAGCAGGTATTAGTGCATCAACTGACTCCTCTACTCTTAGGACAAAAATATAGAAGTCTAATGTCAAAATTTCAAGAGGATGAAGGTCATTTCTGGATGCCGATTAGGATAAAATGGAAAGGTTTCTCATTTTTTTTTAAAAAAAAACTTATAACCTGTTTCTAGATGAGAAATTGAAACTACAATGACCTTGCACTTCGCTGAGAAAAATAATGAAGCAGACGCCGACCTCCACGCCGCCGCTCACCCCGTGCCTCGACGCCGCCCCGCCGCGACTGCGACCCATTGCCCCTCCCTCTCACCCCGTCGCGTCCCGCCGCCCCGCCGCCACCACTGCCCCGCCGCGGAAAGTAACTTGTAATCCGGGATAACTCGTAATCCTGGATTACGAGTTACGGCCAGGTCGGGTCAGCGGGTCAGCGGCCAAAAGTAACTCGTAAATCCGGATTACGAGTTACGTAACTCGTAATCTGGTGTTACGAAAACGCCTGTTTTATTAATGTTTCCAAAATTGCATTTATTTTGTTAATGTTTGATTTTTTTGGTTTATTTAATTAAAAATACCAGAATATTCTAAGAATATTCTTTTTAGTTTGAGAATGATGGTTGGAGTTGAATTACTGTTTGATGTGACACTTACTGCAAAATGGGTTTATAAATGGGTTTTTCGGTTGGAGATGATCTAAGGCGGTAGAAATATCATTTGCATTAACAACGGATCTCTCCGTTGACTTGCAAAGCAGAATAGCTTTCTCAGTGGTCTTTCTCAACACGTTCTCGAGCGATGCCCTCATTTGCTCAGCCGAGTCAATTCTAAAAGCCACTCCGTTTTGTCTGTACGATTTGTCGATTACATTCAATAGACCTTCGTGTACTGACCCATCAAGACCAAGGGTCGACGCAAGGCTGGGCGGCGGCTCAAGGGCTACTTCATCTTCAACCCCGTTCAGAACATATACTCTAGAAAGCTTAACAGTTCTTGATTCTTTTTGATTTTTCCAAGCCCGAAATTTACATCTTGGACACTTACATCGATTCTTCTGTCTTGTGCACATTTTGCAGCAGATTTTTTAGCGATCCGATTGACGAGTACGCTCCCTATCACGGCCAGTTCTTCAACCGCTTCGACGCTCAATTGCACGTCTTATTCAGCAAGATAGCCCTGAACGTTATTTACAAAGAAATTAACCGGAATTGAGCGAACCATTTTGAGAATGAGAGCGTCGACAATGAACGAATGACAGTGAGATTAGTTTGAACGATCAACGGTTCTTACTGACATTATAAACTGTGCCTAAATGGGCCGGCTCGATAGCTTATATTAATCCCACCAGGCTTATTTGTGCGAGGATCAGGAACTCGGGGGGTTTTTCTGTTATTTAGGTTTAATTTTGTGTGAAATTAAAAAAAGGGTGTGTAGGGTCATGACATTCTTGTCGAACCCACAACTTCCATAAAGCATCGCAGCCCAAACTCAACAAACATAATATCACCATTATAGCATAAATCACACAAAATCACCCATTCTGGAAGATAAAATTCTCTCTTTTTGTTTTCCTTCAATACGATTGAGAATCAAAATGAACTTAACCGAGTCATCTGAATCCCTAAAAAGTAATTATGATGTCGAAAAGGGTAATTGACTAACCTAAAAGGTAATTATGATGTCGAAAAGGGTAATTGACTAACCCCGAGTTCGGGCTAAGGGAGCGTTCCGTATTTTTATTAAGCAAAAGGGAGTGGACGAAAGTTATCAAAATACCCCAACTTAAATTGACTTTTTTCGAGTAAAAAAAATTCGAATAAATTATTAAATTCGAGCAATATTTTCGAGTAAATAAAAAACTCGAAAAATAAATAATTTATTCGATTTTTATTTTCGATTTTTTTCCACTCGAATATTGTATTTTTCTACCATAATTTTATTCGAGTAACTCAAATACGAGGTCGAATAACTCGAATAACTCGAATAAACCGATTTCTGTTCGAAAATGTCGATTTCAGGCTCAGAAACACCAAAATTCACTCAGATTTCGACATGAAATTTCAGTCGAGCGGATCAAAATCATAATCAAACAATTCGATTTTTTTTTAAACCCTCAATCCCTTTTTTAAAATTAAAAACCCTACACACCCTTTTTTTAATTTCACACAAAACTAAACCTAAATAACAGAAAAACCCCCCGAGTTCCTCATCCTCGCACAAATAAGCCTGGTGGGATTAATATAAGCTATCGAGCCGGCCCATTTAGGCACAGTTTATAATGTCACTAAGAACCGTTGATCGTTCAAACTAATCTCACTGTCATTCGTTCATTGTCGACGCTCTCATTCTCAAAATGGTTCGCTCAATTCCGGTTAATTTCTTTGTAAATAACGTTCAGGGCTATCTTGCTGAATAAGACGTGCAATTGAGCGTCGAAGCGGTTGAAGAACTGGCCGTGATAGGGAGCGTACTCGTCAATCGGATCGCTAAAAAATCTGCTGCAAAATGTGCACAAGACAGAAGAATCGATGTAAGTGTCCAAGATGTAAATTTCGGGCTTGGAAAAATCAAAAAGAATCAAGAACTGTTAAGCTTTCTAGAGTATATGTTCTGAACGGGGTTGAAGATGAAGTAGCCCTTGAGCCGCCGCCCAGCCTTGCGTCGACCCTTGGTCTTGATGGGTCAGTACACGAAGGTCTATTGAATGTAATCGACAAATCGTACAGACAAAACGGAGTGGCTTTTAGAATTGACTCGGCTGAGCAAATGAGGGCATCGCTCGAGAACGTGTTGAGAAAGACCACTGAGAAAGCTATTCTGCTTTGCAAGTCAGCGGAGAGATCCGTTGTTAATGCAAATGATATTTCTACCGCCTTAGATCATCTCCAACCGAAAAACCCATTTATAAACCCATTTTGCAGTAAGTGTCACATCAAACAGTAATTCAACTCCAACCATCATTCTCAAACTAAAAAGAATATTCTTAGAATATTCTGGTATTTTTAATTAAATAAACCAAAAAAATCAAACATTAACAAAATAAACGCAATTTTGGAAACATTAATAAAACAGGCATTTTCGTAACACCAGATTACGAGTTACGTAACTCGTAATCCGGATTTACGAGTTACTTTTGGCCGCTGACCCGCTGACCCGACCTGGCCGTAACTCGTAATCCAGGATTACGAGTTATCCCGGATTACAAGTTACTTTCCGCGGCGGGGCAGTGGTGGCGGCGGGGCGGCGGGACGCGACGGGGTGAGAGGGAGGGGCAGTGGGTCGCAGTCGCGGCGGGGCGGCGTCGAGGCACGGGGTGAGCGGCGGCGTGGAGGTCGGCGTCTGCTTCGTCGTCGTCTGGTCCGTCGTCGTCGTCGTCGCTTCGTCGTCGTCGCGTCGTCTATCGTCGTCGTCTCGTCTTCTTCGCGACGTAGGGTTTAAAAAACCAGATCTAATTCGTAATACCAGATTACGAGTTACTCTAACTCGTATTCTGGGATTACGAGTTACGCCACGTGTGCGTACGCGCCAGCTGGATCGTAACTCGTAACTCCAGATTACGAGTTAGAGTAACTCGTAATCTGGGATTACAGAATCGCCTATTTTATTAATGTTTTCGATTTTACGTTTATTTTGTTAATGCTTATTTTTTTGTTTATTTAATTAAAAAATCCGAATATTCTCTTTCACATTAACTTTTACAATTTTCTATATTAATCACATATTTTGTCTATATTACATATTAGACACAATATTATTTTAATTCGATTAGAAAAATTACATAATTTTTTTCTAATTGATAAAAGGTACATATAAAAGCTGATAAAATAATAATTATTAGAAAATAAAAATTACAATAGACGAGCTAAAAAATACACGCAAATAAGTAAAATCGTACACATAACAAAGAGATAGATTTCAAGTCTCGCCATTTGTATACTCCTCCATCAAATGATCAATCAATGATTACGGAGTGCAATGTGATCATCTTTATTCCTAATTTTTTTGTAATGAGATATGAATTCTTCAAATCGAATATTTTCATCAATCGCCAGTTCGACCTCCGACGGCGACGATTCCATCTCAATTTCAATTGGCGCACTAAGGTCGCGTTCATCCTCCACAATCATGTTATGCAAAATAATACATGTAGTTATTATATCGTGCAGTACTTCCTTTTTCCAATAACGTACCGGTCCTGCTACAATGCCAAAACATGATTGAAGAACTCCGAATGCACGTTCAACGTCTTTTCTGTAAGATTCTTGCTTCATGCAAAATATTTTTTCTTGGGACCGCGTGGCTCGTGAATTGTTTGCACAATTGTAGACCATTTTGGATATATGCTATCAGCTAAATAATAACCCATATTGTATTCTTTTCCTTGAATAACGTAGTGAGCTGAAGGAGCAATACCTTGAGTTAGGTCTGAGAAAATATGAGATGACTCTAGTACGCCCTAAAAGAAATGAGGGAAGAAAATAAAATTTTGTTTCAAGATGTCAGCTCCATAAGTGATCCAAATGTTCGAGCATATGTTGAAGCTGAAAAGACACGCATTTTGCAAAAAAGAGCTCAGCAAACTCAACAAGATTGTTCCAACCCGATGTATTTGGCCATATTTTCAATGATATTGGAGGAAGTGATGTTGGTCTGCCTGACTATTGAATATATGTTGTTGTTTTAATAATTTATGTATTGTTTATTATTTTCTGTGTGTGTTATTTTCTACGGCATGTAATGTATTGTTATTTGCGTACTAGTATTTATCGTTTTATTTTAGTGATAATATTTTAAATTTTATAATTGTGTTATTGTACAACACATAATCAAAATTAAATAAATTTAATGATTGCTTTGATAATAATAGTAAATGATAATAATAATAATATTAATAAAAACAACCATAATAATAATAATAACAATAAAAACAGCAATAATAGTATAATAATGATAATAATAATAACAATACAATAATAATAGTAATGATAATAATAATAATAAGCTCATAATAATAAAACTGAAAATGATTAATTTTTGGTCAAAAATGTAATTTACCAAATAGGACTTTAACATAATTAAGTAACATTATGGTTCAAAAATATAATTCTATGAAACTTTTTGGTTTGTGAATAGTACAAACGCAAAAATGCGTTCAAAAAGAAAAAAAAAAAACTATCAACCCATTATGCGTTGTTATTTCCAGTACGGTTGGAGCTTTTCTTCTACCCATTTTGGGTTTTGCGTGTCGGGTGGAGAAGCCCTTAGACAGACTGACATCAAACGAAATAATCTCAAGTATGTTCTTCAGTTCTTTTCCAGTCTTTTTAAATATGTTGGTAAGGTTTTTCCTGTCCTGTTGAATAGGTGATGGCTTGATTCAAGTGGTGCCTCTTCTCCCCTGAAGGGTTCTGCCATACGAAGACTTGAGGTTTAATAGTGGGTCACACTCGAATTCTGTCCATATATCGATGTTTACTTCTGATATAGTTTGTTTTTACAATAGCCGATATTGTCATTTTAAGGATCACATATAAACATTTCAGTTCACCGTGTCTAATGCGCTTCAGATCATATATAACATTTTCAGTCACTCTTGATATAACATTTTAAGGATTATGCCAATAATGAATCAAGTGAATTCAGAATACAGCATTTATGCATACAAACATGATTTCAGCCAAATGTGCCAGTAATTTATGAAGGATAGGCCTTGCTTACATATCCAGATAAGAGGGCATTTGTTTGCCCTACGTAAACTGGGAAAGGTTTTATATCTATTATTATTATTTTTATAACTACTATTATCTTGATGGGAGGTGATTATTTGATTGTGTTATTACGCTACATCATTCGTTGTCATGGATTCAGTCGTTTGTCTGTTTTGTGTACTTTTGTATTGTCTTGATTTTTTGCTGCGAGGATGGGCTGGCTAGTGGCTAGTAGGGATCTTTATTCATCTTTTTATCTGCTTTTCGTCACTAGCGTTTTTTGCCTTCTTGTGTATATTTTATTTGAACTAATTGGATATTTAATAATTATTGTAACTTGTGTTGATATTGATGTGCGTTCGTTGGTATCTAAGGAACCCTAATATTAAATATATGTTTAGAAAAATAAAATATGCACATATAACTGCTGAGGAACTGAGACGGAGAACGAGGTCAGTCGAGTTCATAATGCGTTTTGGTTTGCTTGTGTTCTATTTTTGTGTTATATATAATATAATTTGAATGCGATATTTCAAAATATTGATAATAAATGTACGACAGATCGAATAGATAATTACCTTACGCCCAAAAGCCAGAAACTCGATACATATCTGAATGTATATTTGACCCCACATATTGATCAAGTAGAAGACAATAATCCGTTAAGTAAAAAAACTCTTCATTACGAGTAGCTTATAATAAAAATAATAATTAATCCCCAAACAATAATTTAGTGCAGTGCAGGCAACTAAAACCAAGCCATTATAAATATATACTAAATTAAGAATTGAAATAAACAACAGCTTCAGGGGAGGCTGGATGAATTTCTTTGCAGATATTCGAAAGCTGTAGTAGTTGGTCAGAAGTATAATGGTAATCTTCATGTCCGAAAGGGCAATCGGCGTCCTTGGATGAAACTACCACCTTCTTCAATCCGATTGCACACCTCAACAAAACTCGCAAAATTTCAAAAACAAACGGATTGTTTAAGTCACCGTATATGTTTATGGTCACGAGGCGCGGAAATGTCGTTTTCCAGTACGCTTCACCTTGACCGAATGATACCCACTCGCAAACAGGGACTCCCTATACAGACACACCAATGTTCTTGCTCAGAATTTTTAATAGCAAATAACATAAATACAAAATTCGAGACCGTACCAGGAATTTATGATACCCTTTGCACTGAAAATGCAACGTTAGCGTTTCAAGAGATTGAGAATTCTGCAAGAGTAATGCGATTCCGGGTTGGTTTTCAATCCTCAGGCCCATCTCCATAACTAAGCTCTTATAACAAAAGGATGGCCAATCGCTAAACTTACTACGACCACGCACTGCCAGCTCCTGAAATAATCCATTTTTCCATTGTTGAGGAACAAGATAGAACAGAACAATCATGAAACTGCACTTAACCGTTGTAGTAAGTTCGTTCCATCAACTACACGCAATTAGGACAGCGAAGAAAAAAACGAGCTACTACTAATACTATTACATTACATTACCTCAACAGTCCATCCGCCCGCCCTGAAAATCTTGCAATGGGATGTCTTTTTCATTAATTCCCAAAAAGTGCGGTGAAAAGTGCCAATGCAATAGCTATGACCATTGTTGTGAGGATGGATCGAAACATCAACCACAGACGAAACATCCAACAAAACAAAAGGTTGCACGACCCCTGATAATTCCAACTGCAGCACGTGGTGACATGACACCTCAAATTTCTTAAAGTCATGCTTGCTGCGAAAAAGTGTCAGTTTTGTCAAATTGCGGTTCGTACATGTCAATTTCGTAAGGGTAAGACAGTCGAACAGAGACAGATGTTCGAGCGACGGGCAGCCAACTAGCACTTGCTCCATGTGTACATTGGTCACCGTAACTTCATGCAAGTATAAGACTTTGAGAGACGGCAGATTCACGCTCCGGCATGAGATGACGCTACAAGCAGTCAGCCTCAGATGGATCAAATCATCAGACACCAACACATGATGATCGGATAAATCGTAGAGCTTCATCAGCTCTACAAACGCGACACGACGAACGTTGAAATTGAGATCTAAATACTTGACTTTTCTCCTTTTGGCATGAAGTATCAATTTTTTCAGACAGTTGATGATTTCTGGTGGATACTTGGTATAGCGCGGGTCAAATTTAGGGAAGAAAAGCCTAACGCATACTCTATCCAAGGGCATAGTATTGCTGCTCTGAAGATCCAAAACGTGGGAAATCATACGCAGTGGGCCGTCGTTGAGATGCTCCCAAGTGCCAGGAACATCAATGCCTCTAGAATTAAAATCAAGTACAGGTACGGTTTGCCATAGGTTGGAAAAGCCCCGGATAAGAACCGTCTTAACAGCGTCGTCGGTGGATAGTAAGGAAAGGATGTGGACAAGAACATCATCTGGCAAGTCAGTGATAGTGGTAGTCGTCGTCTTTGACCTCTTTGAAGAACACAATCTCTCCCCCATTGCGGGCCGTCCGTCGGCGTATAAATATAGATTAAATTACTGCCCTGCCCATGGATTGGCGAAGCATGATTAGATGCCACGAGTCAACAAAACAAAATAAAATCAGGACCAGCAAACTAATCGTGGAGATCTTCTGACTGATTAGAAAAAAAAAAAAACACCGATCGACAATTCGCCTTAACCAGCTATAAAAGATCGTCAATCGATATCAAACGCAAAATCATTAATTAAAAGAATAAATAATGGTAAATAAGAAAAAGACGACGAAGAAGAATCCCGATAGAAAATTTCGATGATTAGATATGCTTACTTCTATCATATGTAAGAGACGACAAGTACGCTGACGGGAATCAAATTTGAAAAGAAAACAAAAAAATAAACTCATGGACAACAAACTAATCCAGATCTAAAACGAACACCGATTAATATGTTTAACTAATTAGAGAGATCTTCGAGCGATATCAAATACCAAACGATAACAAATAAGCTCTCGCTCGATAACAAAAGGTAGGCTTATGCAATTCAAAGCTACAACACCGCCTTGGTTTTTACCCCTCAAGCACCTGCGCTTAGGCATAAATACGTAGATGAGGAAAGGGAGGAGGACACCTAACCTTACCTTGATTGCAGCGGCCGAGAAACGCTCGTTACGGCCATTATTTTGAGTGGAACTTGTAACGGGTATATGCTTGGTCTTATTCTTTTAGGTGGGCATTTCATTAAATTATACACAAATAATCGTGAACCCTAATATTAAATACTAGTATATTTAGCACATCATGTGCAAATATATGTCAGCTTAAATTGTTATATTATTAATTAAGTTCTTTAAAAAATAAAATGTTAAATCAAATGATTAAATTTTAATAAATTAATATAAAGGGTAAAATTGAAAAAACTGTTTATTACCCTTCTTGTTAAGAATAGAAATGTAGGAGTGCTCTAACTACGACACGTGGCAAATATAATTAATTATAATAAATAAAATATAAACAATAAAAACTACCCATTATCCCATGTTTAGGGATGGCAATGGGGCGGGGCGGGGGCGGGGATCTAATCCCCGTCCCCGCGATACATTCGGGGACGAAATCGTCCCCGTCCCCGTCCCCGCGGGGATCCACGCGGGGCGGGGATTCCCCACGGGGATTCTCCGCCCCTTAATTTTCTTTAAAAAATAAATATTTTTAATATAATATATAAATTTGAATATATTTTTGTTATAAATATTATATAAATTAAAATTTTATATATTATTTGTATTAATTTAATATTTTTTGTCTATATTTTGATATTATTTTACTATTATTTAAATTATAATGTAATATTATATATATTATAATATATAAAAAAGTGTTCGCGGGCGGGGCGGGGATCCCCACGGGGAGACATCATTCCCCGTCCCGCCCCACGGGGATTCCCCGCCCCGTTCGGGGCGGAAACCCGCGGGGACGGGGAATCCCCGCCCCATTGCCAACCCTACCCATGTTGTACACTACTACCCACTCTAAATATATAATTTAATTTTCTACCATTAAATAATAATTATATATATTTAATACCGTGCATTTGCACGGGTAAAAAAAATAGTATAATAGAATAGATATGTTTACAAAAACTTAATGTGGACCTATAACTAATTTGGAACTGAGACGGAGAACGAGGTCAAGTTCATATGTCTTTTGGTTTTCTAGTTTCTATTTCTCCGTTATATATAATATAATTTTGAGTCCGATATTTCAAAATAATGATAATAAATGTATGACAGATCGAATACGTACACAGTTAGCTTACGCCGAGACGACAGAAACACGATATATATCTAAATCTAAATGTGAGCCCACATAGAATATAATAATCAGTAACGTACAACTAAGATCAGACAACATGTGCTTAGTAAGGTTAACTGGTTTGTCTCCTTTCCTCGGCGTTGAATGTTAAGAATTGTCGATTCTATTGAGAAATGTCCTATTTATCACTTTGTTTCTTATCGGAGATTGTTTCGACTCATTAATAAAAAAGTTAATAAAAAGGGGCAAAAGAACGAAATACGGCGGGATGTCCTTGAGGTTAAGGTTCGGAAAAAAAAAAGGGTAAAGTCCCTCGGCATTATTAATCTCTTCGTATTAGGTAATTCTTCTATCGATTCCGTTTATGGTTTCGAGAAATGTACATTATCTTGAAAAAAATTACAACATTTTAGTACCAAACATATCTTGGGTGAATTTAGTAATGATAGCTCTTTGTGAATCACAAGTTGCTAAGTATAGTTTGGAAGCTTTGAAAGGGCAGGGTCAGCGGTGAAGCTTTCAAGTTGCTGTGGTGATATAGCAACATTAGATTTGCTTATTTATCTATCCCCCATAATATCTCTCTCTTTTTTTTTTTTTGCATTTTTAATTAATCGCTCACCACTAATAACTAATTATCTCATTGGCCGAGGTCTCTTATTGCCATTTCGCTTTCTTTGCATGATTAACCTTACTTAGAATTAATGTATATATTTTAAGACCAACTTGACAGGAAGTAGAGCCGTCGTCACGTGGGCTCAGATCTTGGTATAAGTTTGAGTTGCCCATTGAACACTGATTCTCTTGCAAAGTACCAATTACATATATATCATTTTCATTCAGGATTGGATGGTGGGTGTCATTATATTATTAGATAACTACCTAATGATAAGCATGTAATTACATCATCATTTCTATCCACTTACTTGTGTGTTCTAACCTTATGCAGCCATCATTACTTCGGATCATTTTCATCATTTAGAGCACTACTCATCATGTCTTTGTAGACTATATAACAAGTTGCACTCAGTTCAAGTCTGTGTTCTTCCAACCTTAAAAATCACAAACACTTGAAGAGGCGCCCCTTTGTTTGTCTCGTACAGATAGAATTTTGAAGATTGAGAAGTAGAGAAAAAGCAATGAACAACTCCGTGTCTGAGAAGAGCTTCTACATAGATAGCGAAGAAGAAGAAGACGAGGAGAAGCAGCCATTATTCGACGATAAAGCTTCAGATAACGAAGACGAAAACGATTCAGATTCTTCCAATTACTCGGACGAGCACGATGAAGATGCTCGCCGGGGAAGCAAGCCCAATTCTTTGAATCCATCGTGGCCTCAAAGTTACAGGTGATTGATTATGTTTTCCCTTTCATTTCCTTCTACTCATGTGAGTACTCAAGCAAGCCCAATTCTTTGAATCCATCGTGGTCTTTTCTGATAAAAGGCTTTCTAACATACCATGTTTGTTGGTTTTTTTAATGGCATGGCAGGCAATCCATCGATCTGTACAGCAGCGTTCCATCTCCGAGCCTAAACTTCCTCGGTCAATCGCCATTATCCCACCTTAGT
Organism: Craterostigma plantagineum; assembly: GCA_027422505.1. Taxonomy (NCBI): domain Eukaryota; kingdom Viridiplantae; phylum Streptophyta; class Magnoliopsida; order Lamiales; family Linderniaceae; genus Craterostigma; species Craterostigma plantagineum. Next base: position 248,602 of record JAPQWV010000660.1, on the reverse strand, counting down.
GGTTCGTTTCTTACGAGGAGGCACACGCCCGAGATACTCCCTACTACTCTCAACGAGCCTCTTGTAATCCCAACTAAAGACGAAGAAGCAAAGCCCAAAGATAGGCGAAGCTCTCATTCTCTCCTCCCACCCCTACCGCCTTCTAGAAAGTCTAGCTTACAAAAGATAACCCCCGACGGAAAGCCATCGGCGGCTGCCCACGGGCCCTCCGTCCCTCGCAACAGCTCGTTCGGGCAAGCAGTTTTAAATGGTAGGTTAGGTAGTAGTATATATCATATTGAAATGGGGGTTTGAAGTTGTTTCGAGGGAATGAATGGAGAGCTTGTTTTCTTTTTTTCTATACGCAGGGATGAACGTTCTCTGTGGAGTTGGGATTCTTTCGACTCCTTACGCAGTAAAGCAAGGAGGATGGCTGGGGCTTTCTATACTGTTGGTATTTGCTCTGCTTTCTTATTACACGGGGATTCTGTTAAGGTACTGTTTGGACAGCCAGCCCGGCCTCGAGACCTATCCCGACATTGGACAAGCTGCTTTCGGTACAAAGGGACGCGTCGCCATCTCTGTACGTGTCGCCTCATCTTTCCCTTTGTTTGCATAGCCATTTAAAAGCTCCATACGAGTCGGCGTTTGATTAGTCTTCCTTTAACGTGGATGCAGATCGTTCTGTACGTGGAGTTATACGTAAGTACTTCTTCTGCGCTGCGCCAATTCGAAGAAAAGAAGAAAAAACTCTTTAACGCTTTTGCATTGTTGTCTCACGGCAGGCTTGCTGCGTCGAGTATATCATATTGGAGAGCGACAACTTGTCGTCCTTATTCCCAAACGCGCACTTAAGCCTCGGACCGCTGACATTGGACTCTAAGCATCTCTTCGCCGTAATGACCGCCCTCGCCGTTCTGCCAACCGTATGGTTGAAAGACCTCAGCGTCCTCAGCTACATATCTGGTAAAAAAAATCGCCATCCACCTAAATTCCCATTACTTCTTCTTCACACATATTTTTTCCCTTTCTGTTTTCTTTGCCATAAAGCTGGTGGAGTAATTGCATCGATCTTGGTCGTGGCTTGCCTGTTTTGGGCCGGCCTAGTCGATCAAGTCGGCTTCGAATCCAAGCAGACGACGCTGAACCTCTCTACGCTCCCAGTGGCTATCGGCCTCTACGGTTACTGCTATTCGGGCCATGCAGTTTTTCCCAACATCTACACGTCCCTCGACAAGCCTAACCACTACCCTGCTGTGCTTCTCACGAGGTACAACTATCAATCTTGTATTATTGTAACACACAAATGTTTAATTTATATGTAAGTACATGCAGCTTTGGGATTTGCACGGTGATGTACGCCGCGGTTGCCGTCATGGGATACTCGATGTTCGGAGATTCATCGGAGTCTCAGTTCACGCTCAACATGCCGAAAGATTTAGTCGCGTCTAAGATAGCCGTGTGGACTACGGTGGTGAATCCATTTACGAAATATGCGCTGACAATGTCGCCCGTGGCTATGTGCCTCGAGGAATTGGTGCCCTCGAGGCACGTCAAGTTTCGCGCTTATTCGATGCTCATTAGGACTGCTTTGGTCCTTTCTACGCTGCTCGTCGGAGTATCCGTGCCTTTTTTCGGTGATCATTTTCTTTTTTTCCCCGCCTCTCTACGTACTATTACGTGTCTATATATGAGGAGGAATGAAAAAGAATGTGTAATTGTATTCAGGTCTTGTGATGTCGCTGATCGGAGCGTTTTTCACGATGCTCGTCGTAAGTCATCTCTTGAGTTTTTTGAAATCGTAGACTAACAAATGTGTACGAAGAAATGAAACGAATGTGTCGTTTGTTTGTGCCTTTTCTCCTCAGACATTGATTCTTCCATGTGCGTGCTACTTGAGCATCTTGAAAGGGAAGATCAGCTTATTACAGGTAAAAAGCTTTTTACAGGTCAGACAAGAAGATTATTATTACAACGATTCTTTTCCTTTTGATTTTGTAGGGCGCTATGTGCATAGTGGTCATCACAGTGGGCATCATATCATCTGTTGTTGGAACCTATTCATCTCTCTCCAAGATTATCCAGAATTTGGTCTGATTGATACATATATTTGTAGAATATTGATTTATTGCAAGACACTGAGATTAAAGTTGTTTGTTTGGTTTGGTGTTTCTTTTCACACGTTTTTAGTACTGGCTATAAAATTAGAATTTCAGATCATGACTAGACGACGTCGTCTAGTTTGGTCGTCGGGACTCTGCCTGTAAGTAACGAAACTAATTTAATCGTGAAAATATAGAAATAGCTCACAGTTGAGGGACATAAAAATAATAAATTTAGTACTTTCGATGAGTCCAATAATTCATAACCTTGGACCGAAAACACCCTAAAAAAAAAGCCCTCTCCCTCTCTGCAAATATGGCCGCCGCCGCACCACCTCCGCCGCCATCGGACGCTCCGATCACCCTCCCCAATCCAACTCCCTCCGGCCAAAACCTCTACACCCGCATCCGACTCGCCACGGTCGCCGACGTCCCCCACATCCACCGATTGATCCACCAAATGGCCGTCTTCGAAAAGCTCACCCACCTCTTCTCCGCCACGCCGGAGTCCCTCTCCGCCACCCTATTCCCACCCCACAACCCTCCGCCGCCCTTATCCTCCTTCACCGTCCTCATCCTAGAGGTCTCGCCCACCACCCCCTTCCCACCCCAGCAAGACGCCGCCCACTTCAACCCCATACTCAGCACCGTCCGCGTGGACCTACCCGTGGATGACCCCCAAGAGGGCCTCTTCAGGAGCGGAAGCTCCGGCGACGTCTCCATCGCCGGATTCGTCCTCTTCTTCCCCAACTACTCGACGTTTCTGGCCAAGCCGGGATTTTACATCGAGGACATATTCGTGAGGGAATGTTATCGAAGGAAAGGCCTGGGGAAAATGCTGCTGTCGGCCGTTGCGAGGCAAGCGGCGAGGATGGGCTACGGCCGAGTGGAATGGGTGGTGCTTGATTGGAATGTTAACGCCATAAAGTTCTACGAGGAGATGGGAGCTCAAGTTCTGCAAGAATGGAGGGTTTGCAGGCTTAGTGGAGATGCGCTTCAGGCCTACAATCGAGACACCGTTTGAAGTACTTTTTTTCTTCTGATCTTGTCATGTTTTCTTGCGTTAAAAATCTTGACTTGATGAATGTGTGGTTGAAGATGATGGTTTTATTATCGATGCTCTGTTCTTTATCATCATGGTTTTGCTTTGCTGCTTTGCTTGAAGGATAGACTAGTCAGTCGTGTGTGTTCTTGAACTATTGATTCAAGAAGAAACCATGAAGACTTACTCTTGCTTGATTTGATGCTTCAGTCGATGATTGATTAAGCAATCTCCATACATTACTTTCGATTTGAACTCACCCTTAGTTCCCAATATACTGAAGATAATCATGATAATGTGGTTATCTCGATCGTTCATTGAAGATAAAATAAATAAATAATAAACGTGTGGATCATCATCCATATTTCGGAAAAAAAAAAAGATCATCATCCATATCAAAATTTCCACCCTTTGGTCCACGAATAACCTAATGTTGGAAAAAATGCCAAAAAAAATAAAACCCATCAAATTCATATCGAGCAAGTAAATATTTGGTTAGCCCAGCCCATAACACTGTTGTGTAATGGGCTTTATTTTTTATTATATTTCCGAAGGTGATAGATCAAGTATGGGCTATGTAATGACTTTAGCAATTTCTATATATCAAGTTCTTAAGCATATTATATGTGTTTTTTGAACAATTATATTAAAAGAAAATAATAGTATGGGGTGCAATTTCACTGATCCACCCGCCGCATAAATTACGCTACTTTGAATCTTCATTGCATGGGAAACGAGAGGGATCACATGATTTTCCATTAATGCCCCTTTCAAGTCTTGACTCAGCTTTTAAAATTTTCATGAGATGAATTTCGCTTTCACCACATAGTAATTTGAAATACTTTCAATTTTTCAGTTCATATAATATGGAATAATTACGCGGCACGATCACATGATTTTCTCCTTACATGTTTCGCGAACCAGCTCATCCTCCGATCATGAATGTCCGTAAGGTTCGAAAATAATTGCACTTAAAAAATATTTTACCACTTTGTCTTGTGTCTGTACTATGTTAATTTACTCGTCGAAAAAAATGCTACATCCGCTATATTGTGAAGTAATTCTATCAATAATATCATATATATAAAAAGTAATACATATAAGGGACTTTTAAAGTTCAGTACCACACTTAGTTTCATTTAGATTTAAGGATCATGTCAGAAAATTTTTAGGGTTAAGGACCCAATACACTTATTTTGAGTACCACTTCATGGACATGTAGTAACACTTCGTGGACTGTAGTACCACTTCATGGTCCTGTAGTACCACTTCATGGTCCTGCAATACCAATTCATCATTCTGCAATACCACTTTATTGTTTTGCATTACAACTTCCTTGTTATGCAGCACCACTTATGTGCTCTGAAATAACACAAAACCATCGTCCGATATCAGTTTATATACAGTGTATAACGTCGGGTTCTTATCTCTAAATTTCATACAAATCGGGTCCTCAACCATTTCTGACAGGTCCTGAAACCTAACTTAAAACATGTTTTTGGGACTCATACGTAATTACACCTACATATAATAATCGAAAATCCAGCTTCTTGAGTTTTTTTATTCTCAGCTTTCACCTTTTACCCTTATGATATTCAGTTAATACTCTCACATATGGGAAAGAAAATCAACGGGAAACCCGTTGGCGTTACCGTACTTGATTAAAAAATTATTTACTACAGTCACCGACGCCGTGAAATATGCCCGTGAAGTTGACCGGCTATTGCCCGTTGAGATTTGACAACCTATATAATGCTACCTGTTACCGTTGCTGCCTGATACCGTGTCGGCACCGACACGCCAGCTGCTCACCGGTTTGATATATTTATTGGGGTGGTGAGCGTGTAATGGAGCCCACTGGCCAATATAACAATATATATATATATTTATTCTGATGTGTGACATTTTATTAAATCCAAATACACGAACTCATGAATACAATATAATGACTAATGAGTGATTTATTAAATCAACAATTCGAATATCTCGATATAATTCTCATCAATCGTCAACTGTTGCATAATGAACGCTTAACGCTTAGCCTCTCTAGTTACGCGTTTGTCATAATCAGTAAATTGCACAAAAATTCTACAAACGTTCGCACAAATTACGGAATGAATTTGTTAGTATATATTCCCAACCGAAGTGCATATTGAATTGAGGTGGAAATGACAAGGACATACTATGAAAAGAAAATTTAAATTTTTTTTCCGCTTACGATTTGGGAGAAGCAAATTAATATGAGCAACATCAAAGCACATCAGAGAAAACCGCGCCATGTGCATGCAATAAATTTATGAAAATAACATCGTTAGAAATTCCTTAAAATATATACTCCCTCTGTTCTAAAAAGAAAGTCTTTTCAGAATTTTTCACACATATTAAGACATGTGTTCAAATATCTTTTATACCCCTCATTAATTATCTGTCATGTATTGAACCTTGTTTTGTTATTTAATATGGAGGCAATTTTGGAAATTTACTCATATATTTTTCTAAATACCAAAACGACTTGCTTTTGAAAACAAGAAAAGATATGTAGAACAACTTTCTTTTCGGAACAGAGGGAGTATGTAGGTTAGCAAATCCTAGACATAGACAAATCGCATATCGCATAAAGCCCGATTCCATATTGATTAATGTGTTGAAAACGAGATATGTATGTCCATATCAAATTAGAATAATTAACAAACATTTAAATTATAAATAACAAACATGATTTAAGGGCAGTTTAAGTGACACTATTTAGTTTGAAAGATACGTGCAAGAGAACCTTGAAGATAATAGCTTTTTGTCGGCATATTAACTAATGACACTTAGGTTAAAAGGTCCGTGAATTTGATTTGTTTAAAATTTGCAAATGAAATAAATAAAAAGCTAAACCTAATTAGGTGTGCACGTGATTTACAGCCAAGAAAAAAGAGTCTTGGCTAGGGGTGTTCAAATTTCGGATAAAACCGAAAAAAACCGGCCGAACCGAAATTTTCGGTTTTTTCGGTTCGGTTAATTCGGTTTTTTCGGCCGGTTTCGGTTTAGGATTTAGTAAAATTCGGTTTTTCGGTTCGGTTTTCGGTTTTCATAAAAAAATAACCGAAATAACCGAAAACCGAATTATATATATTATTTACCGTGTAATGGGCCAATGATATTAGTAGGTTTTAAATAAAACCCAAAGATATTAAAGATATAGCCCACTTGAAGTTAAACTAGAGCCCAAACAATTCAATTAAATTTAAATAGAATAAGAAATCATCATGACCCCAAGCCCAAACGTAAAAAAAAAAACATAGTAACCTAATTTTAGGCAAAATCAATCGACTACAGCTAAGTGCAAATATTGTGGTTCAACTTATGCCGATGAATGTTTTGTACCATTTTCAGACAAGTTTTTCTGTTTTGTTTAGAATTTATTCCATTTTCATATTAATGTTTGCTTCTTTCAGAACTGTAAAATTGCTCTTGCTACATGTCACATTCTACAGATCTTTCTTTGTTATTTATGCTAAGTGCAAATATTGTGGTTCAACTTATGCCGATGAATGTTTTGTACCATTTTCAGACAAGTTTTTCTGTTTTGTTTAGAATTTATTCCATTTTCATATTAATGTTTGCTTCTTTCAGAACTGTAAAATTGCTCTTGCTACATGTCACATTCTACAGATCTTTCTTTGTTATTTAATAACCACAACTTTTCAACTCACAGTATTTTTAATTAAAATTCTTAACCGAAAAAACCGAACCAAAAAACCGAACCGAATAGTGAAAAAACCGAACCGAACCAAACTAAAACGGTTCGGATATCGGATTAAGACTATGTAAAACCGAAACCGAAAAAACCGAACCGAATTTTTACAAAACCGGACCGAACCGGCCGATGAACACCCCTAGTCTTGGCAAGCCATGATCTTGACACTTCAACCTCACCAATTGATGATCGTGAGGACTCGCTCATCATTTTCTATATGATCCATTATATTCAACTTTAATTTTAATTTTATATGGTCCATAAATAGAGCAAAGTATATGGCGTTTCTAGTGATCGGATGAGTAAATCAAGCAATAATTGCCTGAGTTCGTTATTTTGAAGTTTGGTATTCAACTTGTCAAATCATTGTAGACATACATCAATTTTAATTTATAACTCGTAGAACCAAATAAATACTCTTTTTCTACATATAACCAATTTGACGTATTTTTTGTTAGTCCGAAGTTCGACGCATATGGTAAGATTCGCCATGGTATATTTTGGTGTTTTTTTTTGTTTTACTAATCGGAGACAAGACAACCTTAGCAACATAGCTTAATTTAAACCTCTCAAAATTTAAATAAATAATGAAGGAAGATAATGAAATAAAAACGTACGAATATGTCAGGCACAGATCCCAAAATAAAGTCGTCACGTGACGCTAGTCGTTTTGCTCTCTAGTGGGCTCCTCGAAATCTGACCGTCGGATCAAACGGGTGGAGATTTCAACGGTTCAGATCTTACCGACTCCATAACTTCCGTGGGTCCCATGTGGAGTCTTACATGTATCCACGCCTTCCGCCGCAATATGAGCTTCCTTAGTTCAAAGGGGCACCAATGTAAAATGCAAATTTCTATTAAGAAGTTATTTCCCAATTTTACCTTAAAATATATTATTGTTTACTATAATTAATGAAATACCTCACAAAAATACACGATAGGAGCTCAGTAATGCTCACCAATCTTGTATGGGAAACATGTCTTGGTGCTCCCAGACTCATTGATGTTCCATCTTACATGTGACGAGATGGCCTTTAACAAGAAATATTAAAATTAAAAAAAAAAAAAAAAGTTACTAAGTCAAGCATCGATGAATGAAGATAATCATATTTACTTACAGCTATGAAATGTTCGTAGCACGATTGTTACAACGTAACGCGTGTTAGCTTATGATTTTTATTTAACTTATAAAGTAGTTAGAGTATATACATACATACATGTTTATGGCTGACTATATTTTTTTTTCGTTTTAGTATCTTTGAAGGAAAGGTACGTGTGAAATGTGTGGCAAATCATGATTATCTTCTGCTTTAATAATATCTACTTCGATGAGCGCTTTCCGAATATATTTATATGAACGAAATATTTCCTTTATGGTTTTTTTTTTTTTTTTGGATTCCCTTTAAAACCTGTAAGAAGGGATTCGATCAATTCCAATATATTGTTAACTGTTGTAATCTCAATAAGGTTCTCTGGCAATATCACTATGCTGGCGACAATTGAAAAAAAGTACAGAGTTTTATCGGATTCATATAATAGTCAACTCTATATATGTCATGCGAGAAGTTTACTTTTCTAGTTATTAATTCCCGTCCCCAGGATCTAAAAATAATAGTGATATTAAACGTTTTACGGTAAGATATCAATGTTGGTTTAATTTTTATTATATAGCTTAATTACAGCTGTGGTGTCACTTCAATTAGCTTATGTTTCCTTGTTAATTAAATATATAATGCTCAGTCAGTTTCAACTAATACCCACTTTAAGAGATCGTCATTTGAAAATTATAGAAAATATATTTAAAATTTCGAATAGAAAACCTAAGCTTAACGACTCAATTTGGAGCTCATTTTATTTTTGAATTTGCATACATCCAAGCCCATACAAAGCGTTTTGAATTTCAAATTTTATTGCATTCTATATATACTGTGAAACCGCGTATCTTTACATTTATATGATGTTGATATAATACCACAAAATATACATACATATCGGGACACGATCAACTCCCTGTTACGTAGCACAAGTCACATGCAAATATAAATGAAACATTAATCCATTTCCACATATTTACAAGAATTCTCATAAAACTTTCCTTATATATAACAACCACCGTCATAATATGTCGGAACCATAACTAATAATATTTGCTTCGTTGTGATAAATATCCATGTCTTGTAGTATCCGTGACATTTTTTTTTCCGATCTAGGTACGTATGATATACTCAAGTACAGTGATGAGTATGTCTTAATGTATACAATACAACATATATATTTAACATACGTACATATTAAATTAAATGAAATGATTTGAAAAGGTTGAGAGCGGTGGTGAGTGGCGTGGGACCTGTGTGAATTGAAGAAGACTTAAACATCACGACAGAACAGTAGTGAAGAAGGTGAGAGAGAGAGCAATGAAATTGAAGCAAGAGGTTTCACCTACCTTTTTTTTTTTCTCTCTTCATTTTTTATTTATTAATTAGCCCTTAGCTTTTCTTTTTTCTCTTTCTCTCTCACTCGTCTTCTCTTCATATTCACTCAAAATCCTCACTTCACGTATTCCCATGGCGTTTTACTCTGCATAAAAGAACGCTGCCCAAAAGAACACAAAACTGAGCTGAACCTTTCTCTCTCTTCACCATCCTTGCTGAAGAGACGACTCAGGTTTGGGTTTTTGCCTCGACGCTTTTACCTCCACCTTGATTTTGCTATCAGCTTCGTTATTACCTGTTTCATGGGGTTTACCATAGTAAAATATTTCTCAGACAATTGTTGGCCTTTTCTCCTTCGTTAATTTGTTTTTCAACTGTGGATGAACGAAGCTGTTGGTGATTGTGATAACAAATGCAGTGTTCAAATGCAGTGTTCTTTTGAGGAAAGTAACAATAATTGTATCCTGGGTCTTCATCCGTAATGAAGAATGGATTCCCTCGTCTTTGTTGAGGGGAAAATAGTATGAAAGTTTGAATCTTTTGTAGCCATTCTTCTCACCTCTTCTGCAAATGGTGGTTCTATCACTCTATGAAAGAAGGATTATCTGCAGTCTTTTTGCCATTTCTACGAAGTATTCCTTGTATTCATGTTTTAAGCCCTCATCCACATTTGCTTAAACTTAAAAACCATTTTTGCATCTCCTCAGCTAGAGAAAGTGGTGATGGGGCCAAACTCCATAGACGACATCGACTGCTCAAGCTTCTTCGACCAAATCGACGACTTGATCGAATTTCCGGCCGACAGCGATTGCCTAGACATCAACGTCGGGGGCAATTTGGTCAATTCCGCAAACGACGCTCCGAGCGTGTGGACGACCGGCGAATTACAGAACCCAAACGCCATCTTCGCTGCCAACAGCTCAGCCTCCGACGACATCTCGGCTGAGCTCTCCGTCCCGGTGAGCTTTCGCTTCTCCTCCGATAAAAAATCCATTGAAGTTTCCGCATTAAAATTCGGCTGAGTGATGTAATGTTTTTGTCGCCTCACCGCTCCATTAAATCAACCACGCCAATCTTTCTTTTCGTTTATTTGCATTGTGATCCATCCGTTGTTTTTAATGCGATTTTCGACTGATTTCATCTCTCGTTCTCTGTCAACAGTACGAAGAAATCGCACAGCTAGAGTGGCTCTCGACCTTCGTCGAGGACTCGTTCGCAGACCACCATAAGGACGAAATCCCTTGCCTGGGAAAGAAAGATCCTAAAGTTAACAACAATTTTCAGACATCAAGCCCAATCTCCGTCCTAGAAAGCAGTAGCAGCAGCAATAGCAGTGGCAACTCATCATCCTCCATAGCCAAAACTGCCCAGCAACCACCTACTCCATGTGGTACCCAACGGGCTCGGAGCAAGCGACCCCGCCCGCCCGCTTTCAGCCCGCGGGCCCCAATGACCGCACCGCCCACGACAACAGCCCCTTTGGTGGAGTCTTCGTCGTCGAGGGAATCGAAGAAGAAGAGAAAGAAGAGCAGTGGGCACCGCGGCGAGGGGGCTCATGACTGTCCTCCGCTGGCGCCGGCCGCTCGAAAATGCCTGCACTGCGAGATAACGAAGACTCCTCAGTGGAGGGCCGGGCCCATGGGCCCGAAGACGCTGTGCAATGCTTGTGGGGTCCGCTTCAAGTCGGGCCGACTATTCCCCGAGTATCGCCCGGCAGCTAGCCCTACGTTCGTCCCTGCGGTGCATTCGAATTCCCACAAGAGGGTCCTCGAGATGAGAAACAAGGCGGGCCATGGTGGGAATGTGGGACCCGCTTACGAGAAGCCCGAGCCCGAGCTCGAGGGTTTGGCTACTGAGTATAAGGCTACTTAGTAGCATATAGCGAGCCAGCCCGTTATGCGAGTGCTTATCTTTTTTTTTTTTTTCATATGCTTAGTTGTTGATTTTCCGAGTACTATGTTTCTGTTGCAGCTTTTTGTTTCGCGTCGGATTTTGTCTTGGTTGGTTGGTTGGTTTGTATAGTAGTTGTAAGAAGGCAATAGCGAGAGAGGGAGAGAGAGTTATTCTAGCGAGGTTTTAGAGGTTAAGAGAGGGAAAACATATTTAGGACTAGAGCTGATGAGGTTTTGATGTTGTGTTAGGGTCCTTTCTATTCTACTACCGATGGGTGGTCTCTTTCCTATAGCCTAGGGCTTTCTCAGTTATCTATTTTTGCAGTTTGTTTGTTTGATTGTAGTATGATTACTTCTCTATCTATCTTTTTTCCTTCATCGTATCTACCGTGAAAGTCCACCATTTGTGCTCATGAATCGGTGGAGGCGTACAAGTTTTCGATGATCTCTCTTCTCTGCATTGATTTCCATCGTTGAGTGACCCAACAAACAGCTCCTTCTTTACCAAAATTTGAAAATCAATAAAACCTTTGGTAAACAAGCACTGATCGAAGAGACGGGTTTTTTGAGTAAGTAGATATCTAGCAAGTGCTGAAGAATCAGAGGAAATTAAAGATAATTGGGCTGAAATTGGGCTACTTTCGGCCCAACTAGTAAATCATAGTTCATCAAAACGATGCTTGTGTTTGCCATAGGCCCATAACTACCTAATTTCCTACACATGGTTACAACTTGCACTACACGTTAGGTTTGCTCCATCGTCCACTTTTAGAACATGATGAATGTTGGGACAAAACCATTTAAGTTTCGTCTAACTAGTAATGTGATTAGTTGAGTCTATTAAGCAATATAATTTTTTTTTTCTAAATTAAAATATCGGAGATACATAACTTTTTAGGTCAAAATAAGCAGACAAGTCCCGCAAGAAAAACCAAACAAATGTGTGGCTCCTAACATCTAACCACGTGGCATCTTCAAAGTGGACAGAGAAGCTGTGCACCACTTTGCTTTCAAACATAATTTTTTATTTATTGTGACGATTTATTTATATTTATTTATGTGACTGTTCTTGAAGTCCAATGACGAAGGAGATCCATTGGAATCTTCCGTTTTAATGCCTCACCGCAGCGGCCAATCACCGTCTACTTTATGTACAGTTTGATCTCAAATTTTTCCAATTTTTTTTTTCTCCCCTAACATTATTTTATTACGAATTGGAGATAAAGATTGCTGACGACGTAATAGATAAAGAAAATGAGAGCCCTGAATTCCCACTTTGTGCTGATTGATCTCCACGGTTCTCTAAGCTCAGCTCATCCGATTCAAAACCTACGCTTTAGCTACCCAAACAAATGCAGAAAACCACGCCGTTCTTTCCCAGGCGCTGTCTGCCTATCACGTCGCAGGGGAGGGAAGATTTCGTCGTCCAGGTCGCCGGCGCCGGAGTTTCGCCCCCCGGAAATCCGCCGGCCGAAGGACTGGTCGCTTCTGGGAAATGGGTTCACGTCGATTTGTCCAAACACGCCTTCCACGTCGACTTCCGGCCATCGGAGCGACGTGGTGGTTTCAGACATGGACTTGTTCCTCGAGTTAGTTCCTCTGAGGATGAGAAAAGAGCTGTTTAGGCACGAGGAGATGTCCGAGCTTATTGAGGTTGTAATGGACTTGGGACGAAAGCCCCTCGCAAGATTCCCATCTGGCGATTGGGAGATCACAGAGCAGCCAGTGATGATCGAAGATCTTCATTACGCCATATCCAAGGTTCTTCATGCTGCTTACTATGAGTTCTCCATCTAATTATTTCACACTTTTGTATAGCTTCGATTTCCCATACTTAATACGGTGATCCTTAGGTTGGTGCGTTCTCAGATGATAATCGTTCGGGGATTGACCATTCTCTCCACCGCATAAGCGCGATTAGAAACAGAAAGCTGCAGATAATAGGCCTCACTTGCCGTGTGGGCCGAGCAGTTTCGGGAAGTGCTGAGATCATACGCGATTTAGTCGAAAGTGGAGGCTCCATATTAGTCATAGGCCCTCCTGGCGTAGGAAAAACGACGCTTATCAGGTATTATTGTCGTAAAGACGACATTTTTACAGTTTGAAAAGACTACTACACATTCGTTTATAGCTTTGAAGTGGTGAAATCAGTTGATAATTCTGCTGCAGAGAAATAGCTAGGACCTTGGCCGACGATCAGAAGAAACGTGTGGTGATCGTCGACACGTCGAACGAAATCGGCGGCGACGGAGATGTTCCTCATTCTGGCATAGGCCGTGCTAGAAGGATGCAAGTGCCGAACGTTCACATGCAGCACAATGTCGGTGTTCTTGAGATTTTGTATTTTCTTTTTTTGTTCTTGGATTTTTTGAGCTTCTGAAGTCTTATTAGCTTGGCTGACGTTTATGGGGACAGGTGATGATCGAAGCAGTGGAAAACCACATGCCTCAGACGATCATAATCGATGAGATTGGGACGGAGCTCGAAGCATTAGCTGCTAGCACCATTGCTCAAAGAGGAGTTCAGCTCGTCGCAACTGCTCATGGAACTACCATTGAGAGCATCATTAAAAATCCCTCTTTGCAGATTCTTGTTGGTGGAATTGAGGTGAATTGGATTCCTGAATAATTATCTGCGAACCCCTTATAGCATCCCTTTATTACGCCTGACGTCACTCAAACGGCAGAGCGTTACCTTGGGAGACGAAGAAGCGAGGAAGAGGAAGGTGCAGAAAACTATTCTTGAAAGGAAAGGGCCGCCGACGTTTACTTGTGCGGTTGAGATGGTATCGAAATACGAGTGTAGGGTTCATCACAGATTGGATGCTACCGTGGACGCATTACTAGCTGGTCTTGAATTTTGTTTTTCTTCATAGATTGATTTTCATTCTCCGTTCTTGGCTTATACTGTGATGTATATATATCCAGGAAAATTGCCGTTCTTTGAGGTGCGGAAATTAGATGTAGAAACTGATAAGTCGTCGAAATCAAGCCAGCCCACCAAAGAAGGCCGCGTGGAAGAAGCTAAGGTGGTAGTAACAGAAAGGGAATCTCAGGTGTTCAAATCTGGCAAGATTGAGGCAGAAGCTGATAGTCTTTTCCTATCGACACTAACTGACAAACAGTACCATGTCCAAGATGGCAATGCGATGAATACAATGATTGAAGTGTCTAATTTAGAATCTGACGAGGAAGAAGAGGATTATCATTCCAAATCTGGGAAAGATGCCTCCAATGCGTCTGCGACTAGAAAGAACAAGCCAATATATGTCTACAGCTACAAGGTTCTCTATTGGCTTTCCCTTGAACTTAATATGGTTCTTTTTCTGCATGCCCAACTCCATTGTTGATTAATGCCTACTGAATTCAAAACAGATACATGAAGCTGACTTATTACAAGTGGCATCTGTAATGGGACTCGAGGACAAAATAGACATAACAGACGATATTGCTTTAGCAGACGCCATTTTGGCGTCTAGATTGGAACTAAAAAAGAATCCTTGGATACGAGGAGTGGCCAAATTTCATCAGGTGCCTATATTTGTCATAAAGGTATGCATTTTTTCTCCTCTCCTTCAACGAAGATCCTTGGATTCGCTGATTTCTGTATGAAAGAGTTACCCTTTCTGTTAAAAATTGCAGTTCAACGCCATGGCACAAATGGTAAAAGCAGTTCGCATGATTCTTGACATGGATTCGTTCAGCGCCATCTCAAAGCAATCTAACGGGACTTTCGACATTGAGGTCGAAGACGAAGCGCCGAAAAGAAAACCATCCTTGGAGGAAATCGACGCCTTGGAGGTAGGCGCTAACATTTCCTTCTTATTACACCTTATATATATGGTAATAACGACACGTATGTTGCGTTACTTCTTATTGCAGGAAGTTAGACTTGCGATTGAGTACATAGTGATACCTGGCGGCGAAGCTGTGGAACTTCTGCCTAGGCGCTCGGAGATTGTCGCTCGACAGGTCGAGCTAGTCGAGAGTTACCAGCTAGCTGTCGAATATTCGGGTCCCAAATCTAACCCCAGGCTTCAAATTCTTCCTCAGAAAGTCAGAAATTCTTCCTTGAATCTCCATTCGAGTTTCCTCAAATATGCGTCGGGCGATGGTGCTTCAGGCACTAGTGTGAATAGGCTGCCATTTTTGCCCGAATAACTGCTAAAGAAGAAAGAATTCACTCACACAGTCAACCAGCGATTGATGGTGTAAAAAAAAAGCATTGAACTTTGTACAGTTTCTACAGGCCATTCATGTTCTGCTTCTCTCCCTTGATCTATTGATGATGTTGTAATATTATTATTCCTCAACATTATTGACTGATGTCAATTGTGAAGATACAGTTGTTGTACATATGCAATTCAAGAAAAGGGGAGATGGATTCTTACTTACTGTATATGTTCTTTGTAAGCTGCTTTTTTTGCCGAAAAGCATCCACCCAAACTGTCCAAAATCTGAAATTTGAACTGTTTTCTCTCAATTAAAGATCGATCCATCGTAACAGATCGTTCTATATAAGTAGCATATCTGATCCCACAAACATCAGAAATTGTTTATTTAAAAGAAGGTTTTAATACCCCCTACTTTACGGATCTTCTCCCAAACAAATTTCTGTTCTTTGGGAAGTGTTTCTTCATCCTCCACATCGAGGTACTACCTCATGATCTTTCCGTCCCCTTACGTTTTGCAATCTCATAGCTTTCTCACGCAATCCAGGAATTTCGTCCCGAATTTCATCTGGGCTCTTTCGAATTCCTCCGAAACTGTTTATTTAATGCAATAAACGAGCTAATTTGCTGTTGTTTATCGTCGAGCGCGATAATTTGGCGTTGTCATCATGATCGCGGATCGTAGTTTGGATCATCGGGTCTGCAAAATCTCCATAGGAGACGTCGATTGGTGATGGTATCATCTTAGTTCTTCTGCCACAACGAACGATCTGTCGATTTTTTTGTTAGTTACATCAATCCATTACAAAGAGGAGGGCGATGTTCAACAAGATAATGAAAAGGGGGCAGAAAAAGCCCCAGAAATCGGAAGCAATCGAGACTCCAATGCCCTCGTCGTCAGCCCCCGACGTAACCGTAAATCACTCCTCGCGCCTCGCCGGAGCCGTCCCCCACCCACAGAACGCCTCCGCCGTCCAACAAAATCCCGGGATAGTCGAGGTATTGCCCTTGCTCAAGGACGTGTCCATATCAGACAAGCACGGCGTCTTTGTCCGAAAGGTTCAGGTCTGCTGCATCTTCTTCGATTTCTCCGACGCGATGAAGTCTGTAAGAGAAAAGGAGATAAAGAGGCAGAACCTCGCCGAGCTCGTCGACTTGGTCCAGTCGGGCTCGTGCAAGATGAACGAGATCATGCAAGAAGAAATGGTGAAGATGATTTCCGTGAACATCTTCAGACAGTTCCCTCCCAACAATGGATCAGAGGTCGGAGATCCCGAGGAGGATGAGATGTTTATGGACCCCACTTGGCCCCACTTGCAGCTCGTTTACGAACTCCTCTTGAGATACGTCGTTTCGTCTGATACGGACACGAAGGTTGCGAAGAAGTACCTCGACCACACCTTCGTAATGAAACTGCTCGATCTGTTCGACACAGAGGATCTTAGGGAGCGAGAGTATCTGAAGACTATATTGCATAGGCTGTACGGAAGGTTTATGATCCACCGACCCTTTATTAGGAGCGGAATAAACAACGTATTCTACCGTTTCATATTCGAGACGGAGAAGTATAATGGGATCGGCGAACTGTTGGAGATTCTCGGGAGCGTAATCAATGGGTTCGCTCTGCCCATGAAAGAAGAACACAAGCTTTTCCTCACGAGGGCGCTTATTCCGTTGCACAAGCCGAAAAGCGTGGCTTCGTATCACCATCAGCTGTCTTACTGCGTGGTTCAGTTCGTGGAGAAAGACTATCGACTGGCAGACGCTGTGATCAGAGGTGTACTCAAGTATTGGCCCGTCGCAAACTGTGGAAAGCAGGTTTTATTTCTCGGGGAGTTGGAAGAGATTCTCGAGGTGACCCAGCAAGTTGAGTTCCAACGGTGCATCGTTCCTCTGTTCAGGCAGATAGGAAGGAGCCTCAAGAGCCAACATTTCCAGGTTCGAGGGAGGATGTCTGTAATCAGATGATTTTAACCGTGTTTTTGGAGTGAGTTTCTTGATTTTCTTTTTTTCGTTCCTATAAACAGGTTGCTGAGCGAGCTCTGTTCATGTGGAACAACGAACACATAGTGGGTTTGATTGCGGATAACAGGCACGAGGTGTTGCCGATCATATTCGATGCGTTGGAGAAGAATATACAGACTCATTGGAACCAAGCGATCAATGGGCTGAGCTCCAACGTGCGGAGGATGTTCCTGGAAATGGATGCCGATTTGTTCGAAGACTGCGAGAGGCAGTACGAGGAGAAAGAGGCGAGGGCGGGTGAATTGGAAGAGAAGCGAGTCTCCAAATGGAGGAGGTTAGAAGAAGTTGCTGCTGCTTCGCAGGTCGCTGTAGGAACAACATAAAGTGTGTAGTTAGTTCATATTTTGGGTAGCTGTTGTTTGACACAGAAGATTGGTGAAGGAAAGAGGTTTTTGGGTATTTTCCTTTCTTGTTGGTTTAGTTTATCATTTGTAGATGGTGAATATTTCATATGTAATGATACTCTTGGTAATTACAGTATTGTTTTTCCTACTTGATCAGAATAAAGGTATGCTTTGAATTCAGATAGTTGAATGATCATAAAATATTACGTACTATATATTTTTGAAACATTTATAAATTGATTTCTAGGGCACAATCAGTTACTTGTAGGAGATGTTTTTGAAATTATGGTAATGCTTCTTCAAAACAATTGGACGACTGTTGAAACAAATACACCGTCGATCAATTGCACAAGGTGGAGGAAGTGGGAAGGGCGACGGAGAAGGTGGGCCGGGAATGTGGCAGCAGGCAGGTCATAAAGTGGGTCGGATAATGTATCATCATATGGTAGCGGGTTATGGGTACGGGTATGGGGCGGGAAAGTGGGTCAGAGTATCGGGCTACTTCGGATATGTGTATCACATGGTGTTTTCTTTGCACATATATTTAAGAAGACCCAAAAGACGGGGATATGCGTATACAAACAAAACAACAAAGATCTCCTTCCGACATCAAATTTAACATAAAATCATTCAAATTCCCTCAGCAGCAAAAACAACGTTCAAATAAGGAATTCATGTTAAGAACAAAACTTACTCCACTCCTCTCTCAGCAGCAACTGCAGCAACTTTCTCCATGATCATGGATTCAGCAGCACGAATCGCTCTTTCAGATCCAGTAATAGTAACTCTTCTGCAAATACACGCAAAACCATATCAAATCCAGCCGTTCAAATGAAAATGTTCCTTAGAGTGTTCATACCTGTCTGATGTACCAGAAATGAAATCACCCCTATCAGATACTTTTATCCTAGCTCCGCTAAGCTGCAACATAAAGACAACAGAAGGCATGGTCTAACGGGTGAGACTAAAAATCCAAACTAATAACAAAGCTCACAAGAATATGAAACCTGAGTTATCTCCATGATACTCCTCCCACCACGGCCAACAACTACTCCAATATGCTCATCTGCAATGCCAATAGTCACTGAACTGCTTCTATCTTCCTGCAATGGTACATACATAGATCGAGGGTTCACCAGCAAGTTAGGTAACATGAACCTTCATCAGGGGCTGAAAACAATTTAAGAACATGTGGAAAACAAGGTTGGCGTACTGAAAAGCAATGCATTATGCTTTGATTGCAGAGTATCTATACACTCGTTTTTTCTTTCAGATTTTTTACACCAAGCATAGCTAATGAAACAGTGTTATTAATTCGTGGAACAAGATATTAGTACCGCATACTTCTGGACCGTCATGACACTATTTTATATAAGCAAAAGTTAATTGCAATGAAGATTATGCAGGAACATATTAAATCAATCAGTAGGAAACAAACAGCATTCTGCTCTTGCATTCAACAAACGCCAGCTTGATTCACAATGACCAAGTACCTTGATTGGCGTCCTGTTGTTATGGTAGTTTCCTGGAACCCCATTTAGTCCGTGATGCATCCCATTGTAATTCAGAGCTGGATTGAACATCGTGAGGACACAAAAACTTAGCTGTGAGAAAATAGTTATATGTTTATAGGAAAATAAGCAAAATTAAAAAAACCCCAGTAGACAAGTAAGAACAAATTAAATTCGAACCTGCATAGGGATATACAGAAGTAGCAGACGGCTGGTAATACTGGTCCTCTGCCAATTTAAGTAGGATAAGCTCAATTGCCCTCATTTGTTCTGTTAAGGTACCAGTCACCGTCACTAATCTATCATGCACCCCAGGATAATAGTTATCCTGAGGAGATACCTTAATGGCAGCTTGGGATTCCTCAATTAATGATCTATTGAAATGATGAAACAGTAAGGAAGGGTACAGTTAAACACGGCTAAATGTACACAATGACTTTAAAATTTGATGCACTGCAGAAGAATAGAAAGGAGTGAGAAGGATATTCACAATCACATCAATTTTCTTCTAACAAATCAAATCGGAGTAATCGTTTTAAGAGAATGGATGAATCAAGCGTCAACAAGAGTACAGAAATACACCAAATATTGAGTGGCCACTTTCAAGATTGCTAGCACATTTACACAGTCACACTACACAAGGCCATTAGCCAAGGAGATCTATAGAAACAATCAGTGTTACCTGATGATGGCTCCGCCCTTCCCGATTAGTCCACCACAAGAGCTGTTAGGCACAATCAGTCTAAACCTCGATTCCGGATCATTTTGATTACCTTCTTCCTCAGCATAAAACTAAAAGAATGATGTATATGTCCCTTACAATATGATCTGAAGTTAAGCACAGCATAAAAAATCGTTATGCTTACCTCATCAAGTAATTTAGATACTATGAGTTCAATTGCCTTTAACGCATAACCAATGAGTCCAGAGACCATGACAATTCTATCAGATGTTCCAGGAAAATGCTCATAATTGCGTGACAATTGGATTCGTGCTCCTGATTTTGACTGAATGTCATTGATTGTTGAGCCACCTTTTCCTATTATTGAACCAGCTTCAGAATTTGATAATAGGAACCTAAGATGAATAGCCTTTTCTTCACCATCTGCTCAGCATCAATTAGAGAGAACAAAATTACCATACTGTAGCAGGTACGGTGACATAAAACTCGCACTACAAACTTGCTGTTCAGCTCAAGTTTAGCCAATTATATCAACCAATCAATGCACACGTCATTAGCATCAATAATTAATAGAACAGTATATCAAGCAAATAACCAACGCATCACAGCTATGAAATTGCAACATCAATCGTCGACAGCTGACACGTTAGAGTTTACCGCAGAAGCTAGCACTCCAGGCAAACTGCATCTCTTATCCGGCAAATCAAATACGAAACCACATTGGACAACCGAACGCCGAACAATAAAAAATCCGACATAAGCATTAATCACCCATACCTTGAGTGACCGTTGACTTTTCAGGAGATGAGTTATTCTTCAGCTCAACCTCAGACGACGTCGCATTGCGCAAGGAATCGCTCTCTTCCGTTGACATCCCTCTCCGCAGCTGATATCGATGCAGTTTTAGATACTCGTGTTTGCGTCCGTGCGTATAAATCACGTCGTGTGTGAGCCGAGATGGTCAGAGCATTAGAAGTGATTTGAGCGAGAATGCGTTGAGAGAAATTATTTATTATGAGAGAGAGAGAGATGTATGTTGGGCCGCGGAAACTGAGAAGGGTAGAGAGGGTTTTGCAGTGTGTTGTTGAGCTGTTTGGTAGTGTTAGTTATCTACGGTACCAAATCCTGCATTTCCCTACGCTACAAATTTGACATTAATCTCAACCATTGGTTCTCCAGCTTATCAACGGTCTCGATATAAAATCCGCGTCAACACGAACTCACCAAGAACCCGACGACGATCACTTCCCGCGAGATATAGACTGGTGCTTCCCGGCGAATTGGCCAAGCTCGTAGAAAATCTATTGGGCTTCTCTTTGTTCCTTATTGGGCCCAAAACGTTCAGATTAGTTGGGCTGGGCCAGGACATATTACATTTCTTCTAATATTTGCTGAACGGAAAGAAAAGCTGCGTCAAAGAAGGCATCTCACATGCGTTCTTTCAACGAAAACAAGAATGAAATGCCAAATAGAGACGATTGCCGTAAAGCATATATAATTGCTTTCCCCTTCCATGTAAAAAAATATATTCCTTTATCCATATGGAGACAAATACTACGATACTTTGGACGCTGAAACTATATCTTCAACCTAGGATTCTGATCTTACGAAAATAATAATAATAATAATCCCTATGGTGAGGCGTCTAGTGGTTCAACGTGATTTGTTTCCAAAAGAAGGCACAATGTGTATGAGTCCAAGAGGATGTCAGTGTATTTAGAAATGCATATTGTTTTGTGATATGGGAATGATATTATAAACAAAAACGTGTGGATCGAAGAGAAAGATGAGTCGATTAGATTGCCTTTTAACCTAATGTGCATGGCTACACACGTATTTGATTTCCCAATACCTTTGTCCATATTGTCGTCGACATGAAAAGCTTATAGTCTACTCATGCTCTTGGGATATGTCAGCATGCCATGCATCTATAATGATCTATTTCATTAAAGGAAATATATTGTTTTGGGACAAAACCCGTTAAGATTTGATGTCGTGCAAATATCGTGGTAAGAATTAAGTGTGTAATATATCAAGAATCCAGAATAAAGGTTGACTCCAAACACAGTTATACATTTTTGGGAAATGTAACAATTAAAATGGGTGCGCATTTCAATTCCCCATAATTGCTGCATGTGATCCGAGAGACAAACCCAAATTCTCCCACAAATCCAATACATGGAATTACAAGAGAACCTTCTCGCATGCTTGGTATAATGAGCAAGTTCGTGTTTTTCTTATTAGCACATTGGATCAAGATAATAACTAATTTTGTTAATCCCGAAGTATACAAAAATGATAATGTATGCTCTTCGTTATTCGACGCATGCATGTAATTAAAATAAAACGCAACTTATAGCTATACATATTTTTATTTTCGTACATTATTTCTAATATATTTACAGTGGTCGCCTGTTAGGTCAACTTACCATATAAATGTTTCCAAAATAATGAACGAAAGGTTGGCCACGTAATATTATTTCAAATATGACCGGTAGATTGGTTGATGCTGATCTTTCAGTATTAACTCGCGAGTTTGTAACAAAATTTGCTCCTCATTCCATTTATTTTATTAGTTGCACTACAACTGTCAATCTCATTTAAATGCACGATAGTTACTACTACACTACACTTTGCATCTTATAATTATGAAATTTACAATCTTACATTTTCTTTCGGAGGTTTTTTTTTTTTTCGGAGGGATTTTACTATTGTTGTTCAGTGCTCACCCACTTAAAATTAAAAATAACAATAAAATGGTGGTGCGGTTTAGTAGTTATTTTTTAACAAATAATGAAAAAAAATTGATTAAATGAAGTATTACTTTCCAAATGCTCTAATAGCTAAGTGAGGGTGGAATACAAATGGTTAATTCCAAATTGATTTGGTAGGTAAATTTCTGATTAATGATTTAATAAACTATAACCACCCACTTCATTCACTACCACTACGTGACTTTAAGATTTAGAATATTAAAAACTATCAGTTTAAATTTATTTTTTTTGTTGCACACGTGTGAGACTGTGCAGGATAACTAGTAATAAGAATTAACTTGTTGGCTGTTTAAAAGTGTAGGGGTGATATCACGATCCATTTTGCGCGTCTCACGCTTTATCTCTTCTCTTACAACCTTTTAAGTTTGTATTTTTTTATTATAGTCGCTTCCCCTTGTCAAAATACAAAGAAAAAATAAAATAAAATAATAATTAACATTTTCTTAGCAATTTCTGTTCTATAAATTCCGTTGCAGTGTAGCGCTCTTTCTCTCTCTGAAATGATATTTTCGCCACTATTTTTCTTAATCTCTCTATTTATCTTCGTACAACAGCAACACACACTCCACATGGAAAGTCGCACACATTCGGGTCTTTTAAAAAAATGGCCCTTGACTCAGTCAATATTAAAAAAATAGCCTTGTTGACGTTTTTTTTTGGTCAATGGCCTTCATTTTAATTAACCGTTAACCATCTTCTCTAAACCCTCGTTAACTAACTAGAAATAAAAGAAAAAGAAAAATAAATATACATACACAATCTGTATATATATAAAAGAAACGAAACTCCATTTAAAATGCACAGCAGCACGTAATAATTACTATACCAACCCAGATCGATCCATCCTTTATTCTTCATCGTTTCTAAAGAAAAAGACAGCCTCATTTCGTCACTAAGTTAAGTCGAGCTCGAAGTCTGCGAAACAAGTCTGGAAGGAAAAACCAGCTCTAACTCTTTACAGTAAGTTTTTTCTTTTTGAATTACGAATTTTTACCCTCCAAATTACGTGAGTTTGTCATTACGTGATGTCTGGCCACGAGAATTTGAATTTCCAGTCGGAAAGACGAAACTCGTGGTCATGCTCCATGGCGCGCGCGCAATGGAGCACGGGTCCGCGCGCGCTAGTGCACGGGACCCCGGCATCAATTCAGGGTCCCCGCAATCTGGTGCCGGGGTCCTGTGCATCAATGCAGGGGGCGCGCACGGGTCCGCGCGCGCACTGAGCACGGGACCCAAGCTTCAGTTCAAGGACCCCAAGCGCTGGAGCTGGGGTCCCGCACATCAGAGCAGGGCGCGCGCGCAATGGAGCACGGGTCCGCGCGCGCTAGTGCACGGGACCCCGGCATCAATTCAGGGTCCCCGCAGTCTGGTGCCGGGGTTCTGTGCATCAATGCAGGGGGCGCGCGCACTGAGCACGGGTCCGCGCGCGCACTGAGCACGGGACCCAGGCATCAGTTCAAGGACCCCAGGCGCTGGTGCTGGGGTCCCGCGCATCAGTGCATGGGCCGTCTTAGGGCATGGGTCCCGCGCACTAAGTCATGGGTCTCGCGCTCTAGAGCTTGGGTCCCATGCGCTGGTGCAGGGGTCCCGTGCTTATATGTTAGGGTTTTCGATAGCTGTGAGGGTTTTCGATAGCTTTTAGGGTTTTCGAAAGCTGTTAGAGCTGTTAGGGTTTTCGATAGCTGTTAGGGTTTTCGATAGTTGTTAGGGTTTTTGATAGCTGTTAGGGTTTTCGAAAGCTGTTAGGGTTTTCGATCGCTGTTAGGGTTTTCGATAGCCTAGAAATCATGTTAGCAAACACAGCATCCGAAATAACAATTTCGACAACTAGGGTTTTTGCAAACTATTGTTTTCGCAAACTAGGGTTTCGCAAGTTGTATTGGTTTCGCAAGTAGGGCTATGGTTCTAATATATTTTACTTTTATTGCAGGGGGTAATCATGACGATCACTAACATTGTGTTCCAAGTCGAGGGTCATTGGATAATTGGCGAGGACAATACCTCGAAGTGGTGTCCTCTTCCTACTCATAGATGGCAATCAATCTTGGTCGACGAGGAAACATGCACGTTAGATGACGTGAAGAATGAGATTGTGAAGGTGTTGTCGCTATGCAGCGAGAATTCTAGACTCACGTTAAGCTACATGCCTAGCGTAGTTTACGATTTCCCACGACCCATCTACATCGAGAATGACTACGGTATACGTGCATACCTTGGTTTTGGTGGTCCACAGTCTAGACCCGTGCTCCATGTTGAGGTTGCGTCCTTTGTCAGTGCCACACCACCACAAGCTCATCTTAATGACGAATCGAATTTCAACGTCGGTCTAATAGAGCAGTGCGACGCAAATGAGGAAATCCATCCCGTGGAGGGTTACATGGACCACTCTTACCATCTTTCTGAATACGAGGGTTTTCAAGAAGATCAAACCGGACCGTCCGAGAATCAAAATGAGAATGAAGATGATACGTTCGAACAACCCGAGGAACATTATGCTTCGGAAAGTGATGATGACGATGTCACAATGGCGGACTCTCCACATGCTGACGACGGCACGTATGGATTTGGGGATGGTTCAAGCATGTTTGTTGGTCAGGAATTTCGGGACAAGAAGGAAGTCAAGGACGTGATCACTAAAGTCGCCCTTGATGCGTGTTTCGAGTTCAAATTGGTCCGGTCAAATAAAACCATGTACGTAGCAAAATGCGCAACCGAAGGATGCACATGGCGAGTACGAGCTGCACAGAACAAGGACTCCCCTTTTTTCTCAATCCGAACGTATTGCGGCAAGCACACGTGCGGGGTTTCTCATCGTCGCCGTAGACATCGGCAAGGAAGTTCGTCAGTTGTATCACAAGTTCTGTTGGAACATTTCACCGGTCCTAAAGACATTCCGCCACCCAAGTCAATCATGTCGATGATGCAGAACAGGGGAGTAGATGTCTCGTACTACAAGGCTTGGAAAGGCAAGCAACTAGCGTCGGACGAATTAGTCGGTAACAGGGATGATTGTTACGGTTTACTTCCGGCCTACTTGGATGCGTTGAGGCAAGCAAACGTTGACAGCATCACAGATTGGGAGATGGACGAGCAAATGAGGTTCAAATATATGTTCTTAGCATACGGCGCATGCGTTAGGGGATTTGCATACATGAGGAAAGTCGTATCTATCGATGCAACTTTTTTGAAGGGAAAATATAAAGGAGTTTTGCTCATTGCTACGGCGCAAGATGGTGATTACCATCAATACCCACTCGCATGGGGTCTTGCTGACTCGGAGGGAACCGAATCTTGGACGTGGTTTCTCACTAGATTGAGTCGTTTCGTACCGGACAGCAAGGAACTCGTCATTATTTCTGACCGAAACCACGGTATAAAGAATGCCGTCCCTGCTGTGTTTCCCAATTCATTTCATGGTTTCTGCGCATGGCACATTCAGCAAAATGTGAAGACGAAAACGGCGGACAAGGGTGCGTGCCCCATTTTCTGGCGGGTGGCCAATGCCTACACCAAGGCCGAGTGCGATGCACATTACAAAACTCTAGGTGAAACATTCAAGTCGGCGGGTCGATATCTTGACGCGATTGACAAGCCACGGTGGACGAGGGCATATTGTCCCAAGGCGAGATATAACATCATGACGACCAATGGATCGGAGTCGATAAATGCGGCTCTACGCGCGGATAGAGAACTTCCAGTTATAGGATTGTTGGGCTCAATTCACCGATTAACATCATCCTGGTTCAGTAAGCATCGAAGAGCATGCGAAGCTTCTATCGCTGCGAATTCGACGTCGTTTACGCCGAAGGTCGAGTCGATCCTCCGTGAGAATTTCATTGGGTCGCAGAGATTTCACGTATCGGAAGTTGGGCGTCTAACGTATAATGTATACGGGCACAACTCTAACGAGGTCGTCGATCTAGAGTCGCGTACGTGCAGCTGTAAGATGCTTGACATCGACCGAATTCCTTGCCCACACGCTATTGCTGCTTGTGGTTATGCCAACGTCGATGTGGGTTCACTAGTCGACCCTTACTACAGTTTGGGATGTTGGAAGTTAGCTTACGAAGGTACTATATGGCCGGTGTCTGAACACATTGAAAGAAGTGTTGAAATGCTGCCACCTCCTCGCGAGAAACAACGTGGAAGACCACAGAAAAATAGGTTGCCTTCTGTTGGCGAATTTAGTAGGAGGTAAACCCTCTAAATTTAGGGTTTTGTAATGTAATAGAACCTAATTATTATTGTTATGAAACGAAAGTTTGTTTAGATTAGCGTAATGATGGTTTTATAAAGTAAGAGTTATGATGTGATATTGTTTGAGGTATGTAAAATTTGGATTTTAAAGTTAGGGTTTTAATGGATGTGCGGGACCCGTGCTTATGCGCGAAGGACCCTTGTTTTCAAGCACGGGACCCATGATCTTGTGCGGGGACCCGTGCTTATTTGCTTGGTCCCTGCGCATAAGTTCGGTCCCGTGCGGATATTGTGTAAACCCTAATTGGGGTCAATTATTGGTCTTCGTGAACGGCGTTATTATTGAATTATTGGTCAGTCAACTATTTGTCTGAAACATGTCAGCTTTGAGTGCAGGTGTAATCAATGCCCTGTCAAGTCTGGTGTCCTTTTCGATGTATGACAAGAAAAAGCAAGTTGCGTGAGATAAAAGAATTTCAGTAAATAAATACAATATATATATCTTGTAAATCTTAACAAAAATAATTAACCATAACGAAATTGTCGAAAAAAAAATTAATCTTGACGAAAAAATTTCTCTTATGTTGTTAATGTTTAGGAAAAAAAATTAAACTATTTGGTTATTGTTTTCGATGTGAATTTGGTGAACTGGGTGGATGTCACAATAATTGAGCAAATTTACATAGCAACAACTTGCTTATGTTGGTGACTTGGTTAGGGTGTAACAATCGAAAACTCGTATCTTATTCATGCAAAAAGACCATATTTTTGTTGGCTATTATATTATATGACGTATTATAGTCGTATGGAGGCTGAATCGAACTTCGAAATTATTTAATATGGTGTAAAATCGTGAAAATAACCGCAGGGACCCCGCACATGAGTTCTGTGGTCCGGGGCCCATGCTCATGGGCCCGCGCAAGCTAATGCGCGTGGGATGCGCGGGACCCCAGCGATTACGCGCGGGACCCGTGAACTCACGCAAGGGACCCGTGCTTGTGTGCGCGGACCCATGCTTATGCGCGAGGGACCGTGCGCATAAGTTTGGAACCATGCGCAGCATACCGGACCCGTGCGGATTTTAATTGACTAGTCAACAATCATTGGTAAATTATTATTGTCTGTACTCACATTTTCTGCGAATGTCAGTGTAATCAATGCATTGTCAGTGTAACGAAAAAGAAATATTTAATAAATAACGATGTAATATTAAATACCGGTCCCGTGCTCAATGACTACTGCAGGGGCCCCTAGTTTTCCAACAAGGGACCCGTGCTCAAATGCTTGGTCCCATGCTTATGTGCGTTGAATAGTCAACAATGATTTGTGAATTAGTGGTCTGTTACCTTTTTCGTTATATTGTCAGTGTCATAACAGTCGATTTGATGCAATTAGCAATAAAATTGCTTGTCATGTCATCACTAATGTCAATTCAGGTATTTAATTTACACAAACGTAACCAACAACGTGCGAGGTTTTTCATCAAAATTATTTAAATAAAATAAAAAGTTACATTCCCATTCAACTATCTTGGACCAAACCAAGAACCCCAGTCCTTACGCAAAATACAAAGCGTAAGAAATTTCCTAAAATCCGTAATTTCCTGTTGCGTCAGATTGGAGACGTCGTCACCTCGAAACATCAGGCTCATTGCCGCTCGCAACACATGTACGCCGCATTCTCCGCTGAAACGTTACACACTTATACAGAAATCGTCGTAAAAAAATATAATGAAATAATAACGAATGAAACTTACTTTCCTTGCTGTTTGGCGAATCTCGGATGACGCTGAACTTTCCATTTCTTAAAGCGTGTCTTGATACATCCCATGAAGACCAATATCGCCGGGATGATTACTTGAAGTGGCACCAATGCTTTGTTGAGGTTGCGCATGTCCTTGTCGCACGACTCGTCGGAGTCGTATATCGTCATCGTCTTCTGCCTCCAATCAGCGACGCATAGCACCCAATGTGCTATCGTTTGCACGGGGAAGACGATGCAATCTGCGTCCATCCATGAGATCGATGGCCATCCATCCTGAAGTCCTCTTGCGTAATGGGACCATAACGAAAGCATCCCATTTACGACTTTTCCATTATCGAAGCCATCGAGTTCGACGCATGTCTTGAACGCGTAAGACATGTACGCAACATTCTTCGACGCAAATGAATGGGTCTTCTGCATGTCCAGGAACCCTCTCATTGCTTCATTCATATGCTGAAAAACCAAAACAACTTAGGCTTTACGATTATAGTTCATTGCAAAATTAATAGTTCAAGCGGAGCATACCATGTCATCGAGCCACCTTGTTGGTGTGTATAGATCCTCAAACCATTGACGTCTATGCTTATCGACCAAGCACTCCTTGTACTCGTCGTCAGCCATGTCCCGTATTTCCTTCTCTATGGCCCCCCACACCAAGATCTTCTTCGAAATATGGACATCAACGGCCGATGGACTCGCTTTCGGTTGACCGGTGGACGGAGGCTCAGTGAACGGCGACTGCAGCCACTGGGACGGATTCCTCTGCCGGACTTCCGGGGTCACGTCCTCGACCACACCTTTACCCCTATCAGCCACCGTCGACTGATCCGCAACCGCCGAACTTTGCATAATCGACTGATCCCAGTCGAGGCCCCTCCAAGTCGATGGGTCGACCTCATAATATGTCGGGGTCTGCGCAAAGCCGTATCCATCGTCCAATTGCTGCGACGGCTCGTAGTAATTCCATGTACTTCGGACATCTGCCCACCGTCTTCGCAACATCCACCAACTTCGGACATCCCTTCCGGGGCCAATTCCTCGTGACCCACCGGCATATACGCGGCCTCGCATTCTCCCCCTCTCTACGTTCAACATATTTCGCAGCGATGGCCGGTATGCATTCATATGCTAATATCTGAAGACAAAGAAAGAAGTAAATTAATCTTCGCAAACAGACGAAACCCTAAACTCACAAAGTCACTCAAATATAAAACCCTAACCTGAAGTGGATGTACGAATCCACTGATCAGCTTACTTTCCTTGCTATCGCCAAAATCTTGTTTCAGCGACCGTAGTGCCGCTCTGAAAGCCACGGTCCCCCAAGGGTAACGCTCGAAGGCCTCTGAGTCTTCGACTAAATAAACGATCCAAGAAGGAAGGGTGGTATCCTTCTTGGAAGGTCGGGGCAGCAAGACGTAACCCGCAAAATACAGGTTGGCCAACTTCAACTTCTCGTCATTGACGCGCACCGTGGGGTTGGCAGCCAACTCCTCCAACCGCTGCTTAACGTGCGACAATTTAAGCGTCAATGCTGTTTTCCTCGGGAAATGACGACGGACGAATTCATCCGTTTGGTTCACCGCCGGTTCGGCTGCGAACTTCAGCCCCGTGATTAGGCAATACTCCGTTTTTGAAAAACGGAGCGGTTTCTTCCCGATGATCATCCAAAGCTCGTCACGATTGTGAAGCTGCGTCTGGCACTTGATGAGATACCACAACAGCTGCGCCGACAAATTGAAATTGCCGGCAGCGTTGACGAGCCTGCCGAACGGACTCCCTTCCGTAAAAACTGCCAGCTCATCCTCGTTTAGCCAACCAACGATCTCCTGGCTCACTTCGCAGTATCGTGACGTGATATGTAACCGGTAATCTTTCTCATCGTCGCCTCCGGCAATTTGCTTCTTCAATTGAACCTACAAATCAATAAAAAATTAATTACAAATGCTGCGGGAAAATTGCTTATGGTGAGATAGGCCGCCGCGCACGGTCCCCTGCCATGCTGCGCGGAGACCTTGCTATGCCGCGCTGGGGACCCGTGCGTGGCAGCGCGGGGACCCTGCGACATAGCACGGGGCCCGTGCTTGCTAGCGCGGGGACCCGTGCTCATGTGCGCTGGAGGTCCTAGCTATGCCGCGCTGGGGACCCGTGCGTGCCAGCGCGGGGACCCTGCGACATAGCACGGGGCCCGTGCTTGCTAGCGCGGGGACCCGTGCTCATGTGCGGGGTTCCCCAGCAAGGGTCTCCAGCGCACATGAGCACGGGTCCCCGCGCTAGCAAGCAAGGGCCCCGTGCTATGGCGCAGGGTCCCCGCGCTGGCACGCACGGGTCCCCAGCGCGGCATAGCTAGGACCTCCAGCGCACATGAGCACGGGTCCCCGCGCTAGCAAGCACGGGCCCCGTGCTATGTCGCAGGGTCCCCGCGCTGCCACGCACGGGTCCCCAGCGCGGCATTGCAAGGTCTCCAGCGCTAGCAAGCACGGGTCCCAGCGAGACAAAGCGCGGGTTAATTGGGGAGGACCCCGACGCTTTCACACGGATCCCCGAGATTCAAGACACGGGGCCCCTGCCTGTGCAAGCACGGGTACCCTGCGGCCTAAATTTAGGGTCCCGTGCGATTGTATAGGACTGGAAGAAATTACCTTCACTGTTTGGGGTCTCGCCTGAACTGCCATGGATTCTGAGCTTCAAATTCGACTGTGAAGAAGAAGAAAATGGAGAAAGCTTGATCGATTTTGCAAAGGGCCCGTGAAGTGAAAGGGTTCTTTCTTATTTACTTTTGCTTTTTCAGATTCTACAGTAAACCTCTGTCAAAAGCTGTAATTTTCGTTAACTGTCGTTGATTGCCATTAAAAAAGGGTATAATAGTCTTTTACGCAGAGTAAGTAAGGGTACATTGGTCTTTTATCAATTAGGAGGCTATTTTTTTAACGTTGACGATGTCAAAGGCCATTTTTTTAAATATTCCCACACATTCTACCTATGTACACGCAATAACAAAAGCGCCTAAGATTATACAAGATACAATTGCATAATCGTTTGGAAAAGTTATCCTTCTTTTTTTTTTTTCTTTTTTGCTTTTTTTGTTGTTCGCACCCTGAATTGGAGGAGTAAAGACCTTCACGGGTACGTATCCGTATGCATATGATTAATTTAATGTTTGGGGTGATTTCGATACGAGTATCGTGATGATCTCCATGCGATCCTTATTAACTCGTTTTGAACGTTTAGGTTCGAGTTTTAATTTCATTGTTTTTTGGCTGTTGTGTCGGTGGCGTTTGCTGAAAGTGGAAATTTTTCTGCCGGGTGGTTAGGTTTTATGATGCATCGGCCCAGCAATTCGAATCAATTAACGGAGTGGCGTTGCACCGGGTTTCTTGATGTCAAATTTGGGTTCCTAGGGTTCGGTTTGTTATATGAATTCGGGAATTGGGTATTTATATGATCAATGTTTGATGTATGGTAAATTGTGGAGAGAAGTGGATTATTTTTGTAATTGGGTTAACCTTTTATCTTTGGCGTGCATTTGAGTGGTAACTTGTAGTTTTAGGTATTTTGAGGAGTGAGGAAATGGATGAGGTTAGGCAACAATTGCAGCAGAAGCCGGAAAGTACGAACAACGACTCTCATTCGGAATTTGAGAGGGGTTTCGAAGAGTTAATGCGTGGCCACTATGAAGAAGAGTTCATGTCATTTGCCTCTTGTAGTTCGCCAAGGACAACAACTACTGAGGACGAGGAAGAAGATTCTGAACGACTTGTTAGAAGAAGAAGATCTGATCTTGACGGTGAGGATCTGGCAGAATCATCTGCTGCTAGAAGGCGCCACTCGAGGATTTTGAGCCGTTGGGCTGCTCGTCAGGCACAGGAAATGATCACAACGATCGAGAGGAGGAATCGTGAGTCCGAGTTGATGGCTCTTGCCGGGTTGCACACGGTTTCTACGCTCGATTCTTCATTCTTGCGAGAATCTCAGTCCCCTACTTCTAGACGTCAGGGTAATGTTGAGAGGCTAAGCACACATGCCTCTTCCATTTTACAGATGTGGCGTGAGTTGGAAGAAGAGCACGCCCTAAATCGTGCTCGCGTGAGAGTAAGAGAAAGGTTGAGACAGCAGGGCAGTGCTGGTTCTGATACTAACATGTCTGTTAATGTGCCTGAAAGCAGAGAAGGTGAGAACCGTGGAAGCATTGGCGACGCTAGTGAGAGTGAGAATGACTATGGGACGTGGTCCCATAATCAATTGGGATCACGAAATGGGAACATAGACCGTGAGAATTCCAGCCGTGAGCAATCGCCTGATCTTGGAGAGGTTGAGCGAGAAAGGGTGAGGCAAATTGTGCGAGGCTGGATGGAGAGTGGCATTAGCGAGAATTCTTCTAATGTTATGCAGCAGAACAATAGTCCAAGAGCTGAGTGGCTTGGGGAAACTGAGCGTGAGAGAGTGAGGATTGTGAGAGAGTGGATGCAAACGACAAGTCAGCAAAGAGGCTCACGTGGTGGTCGCAGGGAGCAGCAGCGTAGTGATCCCAATGGTCAAGCCGAACGTGCTCGTGAAGGGTCTGTGACTGATCACGATGAAGGTCAACCAGAGCACATACGAAGAGACTTGTTGAGGCTGCGAGGACGACAAGCTTTACTTGATCTGCTTGTTAGAATTGAAAGGGAGAGGCAAGGGGAACTTCAGTCTTTGGTAGAACATCGTGCTGTTTCCGACTTTGCACACCGTAATCGTATTCAGGTATGCATATATTTGCACGTTCTTTGGTTTTCTCAACTTAACGAACCATTCACATGAGATTCTCTCTGACTTGACTTCTGTTTGATTAAGACGGAAGTTTTAATTAATAGTCTTGGTGAGATTTGCAGAAGTTTTAAACTGTGAATATCTCATTAAAAGTTCAACGGTACCAATAGGAGATTCTTGATTTAGGAATATGATTCTTATTATCTGTTGCCAATGCACTGGGGATTTCTACTGATATTCATGCGGTGCGGCTTTTGTGTCATTTATCTTCTACAACATGAACTGTCAAGTTAATGAGACAGCATATTTAACATGCCTCAATAGTATCTTTGATAAAACAAATCATTGTACTATGTATACTAGCTGGTTTTTGCTAAATCCATTTTCTCCTTGCTTTTTGCAGTCACTGCTTAGAGGTAGGTTCTTACGAAATGAAAGGCCAGATGAGGAGGAGAGGCCGCCTTCAACGGCAACGAATGAGTTGAATCAGTTAAGACAGAGGCACACAGTATCTGGCCTGAGGTAAATCTGAGAACGAATATTCATTTCTTATTTCCTTTCCTTCACCTTGTAACACTTGCAATTTGGCAGTGCGTGTTGCTTGAAATCGTCAAGAAGTACCTTTTTTTGTGATAATCCAATGATAGACAGACACATGCACCCAAAGGCCTGTTAGTGCTCTTTGACTGGAAGTTTTGCAGTTTTTCTATTGGTTCTATTTCTTATTCTTTTTTATACGAAATTTCTGGGTTTCAGTAAACAATTGTTATGGTGACTTCTATCAATCAAATGCTCGGTAGTTTTTGCTTCACTTTATTATAATTCGAGTCTGTAGTCACTGTTTGCCTTTTCGTATTCATTTTTTTTATATATATATTTTTTATAGGGAAGGATTCCGCTCAAGACTTGAAAACATTGTTCGCGGTCAAGTTAGCAGCCAACCTGAGATTGCCTCCAACTCTAGCAACAGTGATTCGAGAAGTAGTCAGTTGAATGCACTTGCTTCACAGGAAGTGATACGTGGCAATCATGAAATGGAAATCGATGTTCATCAATCACCAGAGGAAGTGGAAAACATGGAGATCAGCTTGTTTGCCAATGGTACAGACGAATATGATGTACCTTATCGGGATAATGGCTGGGTTCAGGCACAGGTTGTTGAAGACGAAAGAGTCAACCAAGAACAATCTGCACATAACGACTCGAATGGATGGAGACATGATATCTCAAGCAATACAGAATCTAACTGGCAACAAAATGCCGTATCTGACTGGCCATCAGAAACAGTGTTAACCGAAGATGAAGAGCAACCACACGTACCTCAATCAAATGAAGCTTGGGACAACAATGGCTCTCGAGAATCTGATAATTGGTCAGAAGGTCCCAGAGATCCTCCAAGAATACGGAGATCCATGCCATACAGAAGAGTCACAAGGTTTCACCCACCTGACGATGATAATGTTTACAGCATTGAACTAAGGGAGTTGTTAAGCAGGTGATTCCGTGTTATTTTTCTTCTTTTGTCATCGAATCTGTTCCTTCTCGTAGCTCAGCGTTATATTTTAATCTTCAGGAGGAGCGTATCCAATCTTCTTCACAGCGGTTTCCGAGAAAGTCTAGATCAATTGATTCAGTCTTATGTGGAAAGAAGAGGAAGAACTACTCCTATTGATTGGGATATCCATAGGAACATGCCCCTTCCACCTTCACCCGAACGAGATGGCGAGCAACAGAATAATGCGCAAAATGAGGGTCAACGTGGTGTGGCCGGTAGGCCTTCCTTAGTATTGCCTACACCTCCAATACCACCACCACAACCACTATGGCACCAGGATTTGCGCCACTCTGGGTGGCCTCGGCACAACGTTCACCGTTCTGAACTTGTGAGTTGACATAATGCTCTCTCTCTCTCTCTCTCTCTCTCTCTCTCTCTCTCTATATATATATATATATATATATATATATATATATATATATTTTCATGCTTGTTTCGAAAAAGAAACTGCATTTCATTTGTAAATAATTAGATTTCCGTGAATGTCCTCTCTCTCCCCCTCTCTCTCAAACTTACAAGGCAACTCTCGGAAAAAACCCAGTGATAGTTCATTGAAAGTAACCGATCAAGAAATATACACTACTAGTTTTGCGGAAGCAAGTCATTTTTGCTGTCTCTTAGCAAGTTTATGTGGTTTGACTTTTGTTACAGTTGTATTCAGTCATAGGGGAGCTTAATTATTCTGATACTATAATATGGTCTATTCTAATCAGGAATGGGAGATGATAAACGATCTGAAAGGCGACGTTGCAAAACTTCAGCAAGGTATGAATCACATGCAGAGAATGTTAGAAGCTTGCATGGACATGCAGCTTGAGCTCCAACGCTCCGTCCGCCAGGAAGTTTCAGCTGCCCTCAACCGAACAAATGGCGGTCAAGGTCTATTTTCCTTGTCTTTTTCTTCCCAACTTTCTCACTCCAATATTTGTCTTGCTTGGGATTACGAGGGCTTTAAATTGGTGCGTGAAATGCAGGTGTCGCTGAGACGTCAGATGACGGGTCGAAATGGGGACACGTTAGGAAAGGAACTTGTTGCGTGTGTTGCGATAATCACATCGATGCCTTGTTGTACAGGTACCTTTTTTATTTGTGTTTCGTCGTCTTTATCATTCAAAAACATCGTCTCCACTGCGCTCGAATTTGTGCGGCAGGTGTGGGCATATGTGCACGTGCTCGAAATGTGCGAACGAGTTGGTGCGTGGAGGAGGTAAGTGCCCTTTGTGTAGAGCGCCCATTGTTGAGGTGGTTAGAGCATACTCTATACTCTGAAAAAATTGTCGACCCTTTTCTAGTTTATGTATCTGATGATGTCTTCTCCCTCTGTTTCCTGATTGTATTTTGGAATGCAACAATTAATTGGCCCTCTAATTAATGTATGCGTCTCTTAACAATGTGATCATAATAGTTGAAGTTTTTTAAATCAAGCTTTGATGGAACAAATTGTAGGTAGACGACCGACCAAACTTTCTCTTGCATGATCAATTCCATTAATTAAACAAACTCTCTACTAAGCTGCATGTATCAAGATAAATTTATTGATGAAATATGATGTCCATATATCATATCAAGTGGGAATATATATATATATGTATACATGATACACTCGTATTTTGAAAACTCAAGAGGCAATATAGACACAAGGCACCACATATATAAGAAATCCTTGTGAATCACAAATTCGAATGACTATCGACCACTTTCCCATCTCCGTCCTCGTTCGCGCGATTATCGGCCCTCTGGCGGTGGTTGTAAGAATGAGAGTCGTTCTGTTGATATCGAACAGCGGGGCTAAACATGCGCTGCTGCATGGACCATTGTTGTCTCCTCTCGGGGGGACAGTCCCTACACACTGGGCAAGTGGAGTTTTGCTGGAGCCATTTGTCTACGCAGTTTTTGTGAAACCAATGGCCGCAGATCGGCAAAGCACGGAGCGTTTCTTCTTCGTCTTCGTCGTATTCTGATAGGCATATGACGCACCTGCTTTTGCAGAGAGAAAAAAAGGATGGGTTTTTTAGAAGGATTTTTCTGTCGAGGGATTATAGTACCGTGCTGCCAAGTGCCAATGCATTTTATTCACTTACTGGGAAATTTCTGGAAAAGATGGACGTAGTTCTCTGTACTTTAGGGTCGGGAAATTGGCCACGACGAGCGGATCGAGCCCGTGAAGGCCCCTCTCCAACTGTTAAATAAATAATGCAGCACAGCAGCCAAGTAAGAGTTCAACAGAAGACGAATTTGTGCATGATATTATATATGGCTGCAGTGACCTACTTTTAGTTGGCAGATTCTAATGAAGAAAGCTAAATTCTTTATAACACTTAGCAGAAGATCATAGGCATGCATGGAAAGTAGAGAGCACAACAACAGAGGATTCTCATTTCAGGATTTATGGATAAGATACCAATAAATAACTAAGCATGATTCAGAATTAAGGAAGAATATCTGCACAGAAATCCCAAGCAGAGGAGGCTATGATATGTTCTTACCATGCTAGAGTCGGAAGCTCTTGCACGAGACCTTGTTGCAGCGCTCAAATGAATTCTTGCACAGATTAGCCTCGTGCAGATGAACAGTATAAAGAGGACACTGAACGAAAACCCAACCACTGTCATCACCAAATTCAAATCTGAAGACATGATTTTTGTATGTATCCGAATAATTATTCCTGATGATAAGGTATAATGTAATAATATGCCACCGCTAAACAAGCCGAACTACTAATACCGCAGTGTCCCACAGCTGAAAACTCGGGGGAATTTTTATTTTTATTTTTTAAATTCTTGATGTTTTCAGTAGAACAATCCCACAGCTTCAAAGACTCCACCTTTAACGAAGCACTGCTTGTTCCTTCCAACAATTAAAAAGGTTTGATCTTTATCAAAGTTAAGTGTCCCTTAACCAACATATTGGGGGGTTAGTTGGTTCACCAAATCATATGAGCATTAGGGGACACGAGGAAAACAACAAAGATCTGCGCTGTTACGTGGATTACGAATCCCAGTTGACTGATTATAGTTAGATACGGCGCAGTACTAACAGATATTGCAATCAATAACTACAAATTATTTATTTCTTTGGACTTTTAATTGTATAATAATAAAATCGGAATGCTTTGCGTAAAAATATCGCAGGACAATCCACGAGTACGCAAATCTTTGCATCAAAGCCATTATGTTTGGCCCATTTCGGTCCAGAAATATTATTCAAAGAATTTTGGTGATGATTGGACGATGGTTTGACTATTTTGCATTGCCTGTCTATCTCTTGTCATATTTTACTAAGAAAATAAATTACTACGAAAATGATACTGTATAATTGATTAATTTTGAAAAAGAAAGAAAGAAAATAATATAGTTAACATTAATTCAGGCCCAATTGATCTCTGGCCCATTATGCAAACTCTGATCGAACCCTAAGAATGCCCTTTTGCTCCATGACTCCACGCTCCTCAGGTTTCTTCACAGCTTAGCCGCAGAGAATTCCCAGGTAAGGCTCTTTTTTGCTTATGCTTACGCAATCTATTATCTTCTACGACGATTGAATAGTGTCCGTTGCGCCGGATAGTAGCCTAGGACTTGTTATGAATGTCTACAGCTGCGTTTAGATTAGGTTGGCATGGCACTGTTTTGGATATGACTCGCCGTAGTTTTCTGTGCGGGAAATCGAATGTTGTTGGTGTTTTCTGGGTCAAATCCATCCGCAGACGTGTGAATCGAAGCTTTAGGATGTGATTTGATATGGCTGTTTTCTTTTGGGAAGCCATTATTATGTCAATGGCAGGATGTCTTTGTATTCACAAAGAAACCATATTGTTCGTCTGTAAAACATTAAGCTGTGATAACTAAGCTGATTATGATTGTGTTTAGAGTCTGTCAATTTTAGGTTGATATTGTTCGTCTGCAGTCTTAAGCTGTCCAAAGCCGATATGATTGTGCTTAGAATCTGACAATTTTAGGTCGAAGCAACCCCTAATCAGCTGCTACCACCAAGATGGGGCGAGTCAGAACCAAGACAGTGAAGAAATCCTCTCGCCAGGTGATCGAAAGATACTACTCCAAAATGACCCTCGATTTCCACACGAACAAGAAAATCCTCGAGGAAGTGGCTATAATCCCGTCCAAGCGCCTCCGCAACAAGATCGCTGGGTTCTCCACTCACCTGATGAAGCGTATCCAAAAGGGCCCAGTTCGTGGGATCTCTCTGAAGCTCCAAGAGGAAGAACGAGAGAGGCGCATGGACTTTGTGCCCGACGAATCTGCGATTAAGACAGACGTTATCGAAGTCGATGCTGAGACCATTGACATGCTTGCTTCTTTGGGCATGGCTGATCTTCCCGGCGTAGTGAAGCAGTCTACTGATTCTCAGGCCATCCCTGTTTCGACTGGTGGTTATGGCCGCGGCGGTGGTGGCTATACTAAGAGATACTGAGGCAAGTCCAGTTTTTTGTTGCATTTTGCATTATGTTTTCAGACAGTGGTTTGTGTTTTGCATTTTGTTTCAATTCTCGAACTTGGAATCTTGGGCTCTTCCCAAAACTTTTTGGAGTACTATTACGAGTCTTATCATGATTGGTGAAATGTGCTTTGTTTGGTCTCGCGGCTGTTTCTTTCTTTGCGAATATGTTAGTTTACTTATTACACTAATTAAAATGATATATAAATTGGAATCTCTGGCATTTTCCGGGGGCTTCAACACCAAGCAATGATATATAAAACTGTAAACTGAATTCAGCGGTAAAGAGCTGAAAAACGTGTTGCCTTCTCTCTTCATATTACGTGGCGGTCAATCTTATCCAAATATGAAGTAAATGATTACAAAAGCCATCAAGAAACGTGGTTTTATGACAAGTGGGTGGACACAAGTATCTATTTTGTAAGTAGGCCGCGTTTGTAATAATGTAAAACTAGAACCCTTGGCGTTTGCCGACGTTTTCACTCTGGGAACTGTTCTTCTAGATGATGGTGTCGACATATTTTTAATATATATTTGGATTAGATTTGATGTAATACTGTAAATTCTCTTGGTTGTACTTTGAACTGATACTAGTGATAGAAGTCCAAATCAAGTTTTGCTTCCTAGTTCCATCCAATTACAGCTGAAAACGTGTTACATATCTCCCTCTTTTAAAACTCGCAAGAGTCCAAAACCTCCGCTCTATATTTAGATAACAAATTAAGATGAAGGATTTGCTAAACAGAGAAATAACAAATTGACCCCTCTTGATTTTTT
This sequence comes from Craterostigma plantagineum, assembly GCA_027422505.1. Classification (NCBI taxonomy): domain Eukaryota; kingdom Viridiplantae; phylum Streptophyta; class Magnoliopsida; order Lamiales; family Linderniaceae; genus Craterostigma; species Craterostigma plantagineum. The sequence goes on along the minus strand of JAPQWV010000660.1, from coordinate 208,415 downwards.
TTTTATCAAAGGCGGTGACCAGCACCACCATGTACGGTACCTCTAATTCTGCTACGTGGACTCGACAAGAGGACAAGCTGTTCGAACGGGCTCTGATTGAATTCCCCGAGGGTTCGAACGATAGGTGGAGTCGAATAGCTGAGTACTTGCCGGATAAATCGGCGGACGACGTCAGGGACCACTACGATGCGCTGCTGTACGACGTCGGAGAGATTGATTCGGGCCGGGTCGACCCTCCGAGCTACTCGGATGAATGGGATGACGTGTCGGGTTCTGTTTCGGGTCAGATATCCTTCGGTGCTGCTGCCGGGAATCGCACGAAGCACTCCGATGTCGAGAGGAAGAAAGGGACGCCTTGGACTGAGGAGGAGCACAGGTTTGTGCGTCTCTACTCTATTCGTCACACAAAAAAAAATATATATGTATTTTTTTTTTTCATTTTAACTCTATTTATGGTAAAGTTCGAGGGTAATCTGTTTATGCATATTGCAAGATTCTATTTTTCGTTACATCCCATCCCATGTAACATAAACTGAGTTGAGGGTATCTGGCCCTTTCCCGCTATTCGTGGTAAGAGAATTAGACAAAGGATGCAAGAGAACATTAGTCAGTCTGATATGTATTTTGATACTAATGTTCTTTGACAAGCCTTGAATCCGTTTTGAAGGGTTGGGATATGGTAGCATATTATTGAGCTAATGCAGATGCAGATGGCAGCTACCCTATAGTTGAGTGTTTTAGGGGGACATTGGTATAAGAGAAAAGTCAATGAAGAAGATCCTTTAAACGGTGGAAGAACTGTTTATATTTGTCCATAGAACAAATGCAAAAGTCGATCATCACCCGAGTTTTGTGCATTCTCATGGCAAATTATTGAAGAAGATACTAATGTTCTTTGACAAGCCTTGAATCCGTTTTGAAGGGTTGGGATATGGTAGCATATTATTGAGCTAATGCAGATGCAGATGGCAGCTACCCTATTTGAGTGTTTTAGGCGGACATTGGTATAAGAGAAAAGTCAATGAAGAAGATCCTTTAAAGTTTAAACAGTGGAAGAACTGTTTATATTTGTCCATAGAAAAAATGCAAAAGTCGATCATCACCTGAGTTTTGTGCATTCTCATGGCAAATTAGATATGACAGCAGTTGCTTTTATGACTGGCCTTTTTACTGTTTGTTGCATAACTTCAGTCGATTTAAATCAATTGGACTTGCGCAGGTTGTTCTTAATCGGACTAGATAGATACGGGCGAGGGGACTGGCGAAGCATCTCGAGAAACGTAGTCGTCACAAGGACTCCAACTCAAGTCGCTAGCCACGCCCAGAAATACTTCCTGCGCCATACTTCGGGGAAGAAAGAGAGAAAAAGGTCGAGCATTCACGACATCACGACTGCCATGGACAGCGTAACTGTGCCCGCCCCAACGAATCTGCCCAACCAAGGAGGCTTACAGCACAACTATTGAACCATAGGCCCATGCATGATGTAGATGAATACAAAGGTCTGTAAGATAGAATACACTTAGTTGCATGGGGGAGTATTTTGAATGTGTAAAGTTTGTATTTTTATATTGGGTAGGTTTGATATCTTATATGTATTGTATGCATGTACATTGGATTCGTGTAAAACACGATTAAGACGTTAGTTTATCCAAATGTTCTTTCAACGTTATGCGTCGAATGTTTGTCTCAGGAAGTTGAGACTCTTTATGTGCCTGAATTCAGCTTACTTACCAGAAAATTATGATGTGCTGACTTTGCCTTGGTACTATAACTGAGATTAGGTGCTATCATTGACCATTAGTTAACTTAAATTTATTACCTACGAATTGAAAAATAACATCTGTGTTTAATCTAGTTGACTCACTAAAAAGACAAAAATCCTACATGTATTAATATACTTATTGCAAGTGGCCTATCGACGAAAGTATCTATATGCATTGCATCCTCTTAAAGCACTCTCTCTTTTCCTCAAATCTCAGACAAACTCAGGCTTCGAATTCTCTAACAACAGATGAATAACACAGCCAACAACACCACTTCGAACTCTTTAGAGGACGACGGCTCATTCGAGGGCGCCGGCCAGTCAGTAGGCAGCTTTGGGTATGGGTTAGGCCTATCCTTGGGCGTATTGCTCATCTTCGTAATCTTAACTTATATTTCCTACTCATGCAAACGCCGACAGCAGGCGGTGAGCGGACGAAACGTCAGCAGCAACTCCGACGATAATCAGGCGCGGCGGCGCCACGCAGACACGGCGGATGAAGGCTCGATAATGTTCCGTACGAGCGGATTAGACGAACCCACGGTCAAATCTTTCCCTAAATTCGAGTATTCGAGAGCGAAGCATCGCAGCAGTAGTAAGGACGACGAGCCCATGGCCTTGGGGTGCTCGATTTGCCTGGGCGATTACGAGGACGGCCAACTGCTGAGGTTGCTGCCTGATTGTGGGCATTTCTTTCACGTAAGGTGTTTGGATCCTTGGCTTTCGATAAATCGCACTTGTCCCATTTGTCGGAGCTCTCTGGGGAGGACACCGCCGGCCGTGACGGACGTCGGAGGCGGCGTCGGCGGCGGAGGAGGAGATTTGGTGGTGGTTAGCGTATGTTAGAGATTGTTTTGGCTTTGGTTTTGGTTCCATCGTCGGCCGTTTTGATGGTTTTGTTTGACTTTGTTTTATTACGCACGACACATGTTTGTTGAGGTTTAATTGTTATTGAATATTGCATGGATTGGATAGAAGAAGAGATTGAGTGATCATCTGAAGTAGGCGTAGCTGGGCTGGGGAAAGTACGCTCTTCGAGTAAAGCTTGATATTATTTATCTGAAACTTTGACGAAATAATGGAATAAAACAAAAGCTATATATGTATGCAAGTATATAGGTATTTAAGGGGGTTGGAGTTTCGTGCTGCTGATGAAGATGGTCAACGACGACGTTTCAAGAATCCCAAAAGACGGATTAGCAAGTAGTTAAGTTAGGTCACTAGAAATGATTAAAATTTCATTTGTTAAATTATCTCAAACTCTTCCTCCTTATTGAACATCTATCTATTTGGAGATTTTGGCTTTTCGTACATACATTTCAGCAAAAGTAATAGAAGATCTTTTTTATTTAGTAAATCGGACTAACCATGTATCATTGATAGATAACTTATTTTAGAAGAAAATCCACAAATTAGTAAGTTAAATCACAGTTGCAAATAAATAAATAACTTCTATGTATTTAATTGCCGGGAGTTATTACAAAGTTTATATCGGAATTAGTATAATTTACGCGAAATAGGGAGATGGCGAAGAAGAATACCTAGCCTGAAGTTTTCATTTCAGCCACGAATTGGGCGCACAAACAGAGAATCGATCCGAAGTTTGAGGGAGGGCGAAACAGCAAAATTATGAGCAGTCAGCTCAAACAAACTAGAAAAGTTCAAACTCGTTTGCTCTTGCATGAATGCTCTCCTCGGTTTCGTACTTTCTTTTCGCGTGAAAAATCTAAGAGGAGGAAGAAAAGGACAAGCTTTTTTCTTGGTCCAATTTTCTTCAGAATGGGTTCACTTGAATGAGTGCGTCGCATGGGTGAAAATGCACGTGCCAGTCTCAGGTGCAGATGGTAGACAGCTGATGAGAACGATCGTTTGATCTGAAGATATTGTAATGGTACGTCATGATATCGTAATTTTTTATTTGGTGATGTAATGGTTTTATATTAAGTGAGTGCGAAGATCACTGGTGTGCGGCTAATGTTGGTAGATTCGTGCGTAAACCAGTTTGATTGATTGACGGTTACTTGAGTCTGGATTATGATTATCAAGATAATGCAAATTGATTGACATCTAGATTTCAAAATTGACCACTTTGATCGGTTGCGTCGATCTTCATTTTGACATTCTAATCAAGATTGTGATTATGGAATAGACCATCTTAATCTTAAACTTATTGATCATGGTTGTGAAATGTGAATCAATCTGCATTACTGAGTAAGGTCTTTTGAAATTGCAAATTTGTGTAGTCTATAGGTGTATTCAAAGATATTCTATTGCATAAATATAGTTAACTGCTGATTCTAACTGTAGCAGGCAAGTCACACTATGTTTATGGTTTTGGAAATACGACTTCATGCATTATGTTTTACCTGATGCATCCCTCTGCACATATGCAATGCCAGCTATAATGAACACATTACTTATGCTTCAAATAAATTTTTTTCGACAGGGGACTCCTGTGAATATAATTGTTGGATCTCATGTTTGGATTGAAGACAAAGGACTCGCGTGGATTGATGGATATGTTAGTAAAATCAATGGCCAAGAAGCTGAGATCCATCGGAGTGATGGAAAGACTGTATGTTCCCTTCATTCTCAGCACACATTGATTATGCATCTGACGTTAGACAATTCGATTGCATTGAACACTCTGCCTAGCTTTATTCCCAAATGCTTTCTGTCACCTAATTTGCTTCATTACATGGTATGATTTTGTGATTTCATCTCAATATTGATTTTCCTTGCTTTTGTGATTCAGGTTGTTACCAAGTTGTCAAAAGTTCATCCTAAAGATATGGAAGCTTCACCAGGAGGTGTCGATGATATGACAAAACTATCATACCTGCACGAGCCTGGGGTGTTACAAAATCTTAAAACTAGATATGAGCTCAATGAAATTTATGTAAGCTTCACCGACTTCTTACTGTTCTGTTAAAGTTGTTCCTTTATATTATATATTCTGATCATGTTATTGTGTCTTTTGCCCAAATATATTGCAGACTTACACTGGAAATATTCTGATAGCTATAAATCCTTTCCAAACATTGACTCATCTATACAATCCACATATGATGCAACAATACAAAGGAGCACCATTTGGAGAGCTAAGCCCTCATGTATTTGCGGTGGCTGATGTTGCCTACAGGTTTAGCCTAAATATTTTGTAGCTTGCAGTCTTTTATAAATGTTGTATCGCGATTTGCAGGCTATTTTGCAATGATCACTGTGTATTCTTTGCAATGTATACAAAATGTAGAATTGCTTGCGATGATAGTATTGCACGTTCTTATGTACATAGTTGTGACATTTATGTGATCTATTCTGCAATACTTTCTTTGCAAAACAGGGCCATGATAAATGAAGGTAAAAGTAATTCGATTCTGGTGAGCGGAGAGAGTGGAGCAGGTAAAACTGAGACCACAAAGATGATTATGCGCTATCTTGCATTTTTGGGAGGCCGAGCAGCTACAGAAGGCCGCACCGTGGAACAGCAAGTTCTTGAAGTATGATTGATAATGATCATATGGTTTTTCCTTTCTAAATGTGTTTCAGTTTTCATATACAATCCCTCATGTATATTTCTCCATTCATGAATGTAGTCCAATCCAGTTCTTGAAGCATTTGGCAATGCGAAAACTGTTAGAAATAACAATTCCAGGTGAGCTCTTTATTATCTTTACAGTTTCTTCTTTTCTTTTGTTTCATTTATCTTGTCAAAAGATATGTTTGATGTGAGTATATCCTTTTATTTATTCAGAAGCTGAACTATTTCTGTTGGAATACGATGTCATTTCGTTTTTGTAAATACCATGGCACTACTTCCCACTCACTTTTTGGACTGATCTAATCATTTGTACCATCATATTTGTGGTGAAACTGCAGCCGTTTTGGTAAATTTGTGGAGATTCAGTTTGATAAAATGGGGAGAATATCTGGAGCAGCAATTCGAACATATCTTCTTGAACGATCTCGTGTTTGCCAAATTTCTGATCCCGAACGTAATTATCACTGCTTTTACCTTCTATGTGCGGCACCAAAGGAGGTATTATTTGTTCCATAGTTACAGATGGGATATCATAAATTTTCTTCTCTGAAATAATATGACTTGATCCGAGTACAACTTTCTTAACCTTCCAGGACATAGAGAGGTACAAGTTAGATCACCCAAAAACTTTTCATTATCTAAACCAATCAAAATGTTATGATTTGGGTGACGTAAATGATGCTCATGAGTACCTCACCACGAGAAGAGCCATGGACATTGTCGGAATAACTAAAAATGAGCAGGTAAGTTTCGAGCTATGATTGCAAGAAATTTGAAATATACTCTGCTACAATTAAAGTTCATCGCCGTCGTCATCATCGTGATCTTTATCTTGAATGCCTATATATAGCTCTTTATCTATATATTTCTGAATCTTGCCACAGGAAGCAATTTTTAGGGTTGTTGCTGCCATTCTTCATCTTGGTAATATTGATTTTGGCAAGGGAAAAGAAATCGATTCGTCAGTTCCAAAAAATGACAAATCCAAGTTTCACCTGAAAACAGCCAGTGAACTTCTCATGTATTATATATACTCGTTCATTTTCATCTAAAAATATTTCTCCCGTGATCCCAGGAAAAACTATCTGATTGCTCTTTCTCCTAGGTGTGATCCGGTTGGCCTAGAAGACGCGCTATGTAAACGTATAATGATCACTCCTGAAGAAGTAATCAAGAGATGCCTTGATCCTCTCAGTGCAGCAATTAGTAGGGATGGACTTGCCAAGACGATATACTCTAGACTTTTTGATTGGTGAAGTCCTTCCCATACATCCTTCTATTTTCTTGTGTTGATTTTATTTAGCAACAACTAAAATTACTTGATTTTGTTCACTGCTTGGTTGAACTTTTCAACAGGTTGGTCAACAAGATCAATAACTCAATTGGCCAAGATCACAGTTCAAAATCTCTGATTGGAGTTCTGGACATTTACGGTTTTGAAAGCTTTAAGCACAACAGGTAGTCAATGTATCCAACTGGATCTCTTTGCTGTCCTCTAAACAAATGACAAGCTCTATTCTGCAGTTTTGAGCAATTCTGCATCAATTTCACGAATGAGAAGCTACAGCAGCATTTTAACCAGGTATGTTTTCGTATAAGCTGGTGCCTGATAAATAAGGTAACATAAGGTTAACTATTTTAATTCTCCATATTGATATGCAGCATGTTTTCAAGATGGAGCAAGAAGAATACACAAAGGAGGCAATTCAATGGAGCTACATTGAGTTTGTTGATAACCAAGATGTTCTAGATCTCATTGAGAAGGTACTTTCATGACCCTGGGCTAGGATATCTAGTCCAGACTTCGACAGACTTACAAAGACCCACTAACTTAACAAACTCTGAAAACGGCCCCAAATCCAAAAATTGCCTAAATAATTTATGTGTTCAAGTATCTGAACTGTAGCTCATGACGATTACTTGTTACGATGCTTTTATTTTGTTACTTGTTACATTTGACTAACGTTTAACAGCAATGCACTCCATATCACAGTTTGATTTTTTCGTTTAGTTGTGACAGTCAAGGATATGTCACTTTCTCTTTTTACTGTCACTAAAATTCGTTGCAGTACTGGAAATACAAGTTGGTAGAGGCATTCTGAATTGTTTTACATGTGTGGCTAGACTAGTTCGAAAACTGAAGGTTTTCTCATCCTATTGTTTTTACCTGTGAATGTTATTAGGGGCATGAGAATGCATCTGCTACTCATTGTACCATACTTTCACTGAAAGATAAGTTCACAAGGTTGCTGTATCTTTGTCCCGATTCACAATAACAACTCATTTTACTTCTGTGGCAGAGACCTGGCGGAATTATCAATCTTCTTGATGAAGCATGGTAACGTCTGAAAACATTTAATAGGCTTTCTTATCCCTTTTTACCTAGTAACTATAGCATAAAAGTAAGTCGCCTTTCTGATTATGATAACTCTCGGTCAGTCTTTCTTTTTACTATCTCAAATTCTGTTGTTTATGTATATGCTACTCAAGGAGTTCCTTTATCTGGTCCTGCCACCTAATTTGTTAGTTATTGATAAATATATTGATTGAGCCTCGCAGTTCATATGTTCACATATGGTGTCTGTCTTGCTCAGTTTTCTTGAATAATTTGTTGGCTTATGATAAATTTTTCGTTTTTGTTTTTTATTTCCTTTTAGCATGTTCCCTAAGTCGACTCCTGAAACGCTGTCCAATAAGCTCTATCAGACATTCAAGGCTCACAAACGCTTTATAAAGCCAAAGTTATCCCGTACAGATTTTACAATTGTGCATTATGCTGGGGAGGCACGTACTGATGATACTCCTTTTAAAAATAAAATTAGTCAGGTCTACACAAAAAATTCATTAACCAGCTATTGCATTCATTCCAGGTTCAGTACCAATCCGACCAGTTCTTGGATAAAAATAAAGATTACGTTGTTCCTGAACACCAAGACCTTTTAAGTGCTTCCAGATGTTCCTTTGTAGCAGGTCTTTTCCCTCCAATTCCTGAGGAGACGACAAAATCTTCTAAGTTTTCCTCTATCGGTTCACGTTTTAAGGTAATTTAGTGTGACAGATTCGTAGCATTTATCATTGTCGCGTCAGGGACAGAGTCGATTGTTATGGGGATTCTCAACTTCAACGTAAAGAGTAATACTTTCTATCACGTGACAAATTGCTCACTGATAATAGTTGAACAAACCGTTTTACAACGCAGCTGCAACTGCAACAGCTGATGGAGACCTTGAGTGCAACAGAACCTCACTATATTAGATGTGTGAAGCCCAACAATCTTCTTAAACCTTCTGTATTTGAAAACTCGAATGTCATGCAACAGCTACGTTGTGGTGTAAGTTTTCTATTTCAATCCTTCTCAATTATTTTATCCGTTGTCATTTTTTTCTTATAATCCATGGACTTCAATTTTTGTGATTACTTATGTATTTAGGGTGTTCTAGAGGCAATCAGGATCAGTTGCGCGGGATATCCTACTCGGCGTCCTTTCTTTGAGTTCGTTAACAGATTTGGCATTCTAGCACCAGAGGTTTTGCATGGAAGGTACGTAACTGTTTGATTGGAGAAATCGTTTACTTCATTTCAATCACAATTCCAAACTATTGTCATAGCTCATCTATGGGATGCTTGACCATTGCTTGTTTCTTGCATAATTGTGTTAGTTCAATTTTTACTGGTACAAAGATTCAAATTTATGACATTCATTGATTTCCTCCCTAGTAGCTGCGAGGAAAAGCAAGCATGCAAGATGATATTGGAAAAGAAGGGGCTTGCTGGTTTCCAGGTAAAAGGGTTGCCCATTGCTTGGTTCTTGAGTGCATTTATCGGTCTTCACATGATAAAGAACCTGTCTAACCATGCCTTTAAAATTGGCCAACATTCTCGTGTGATGTACTAATACACCTAATCAACCACCACTCTTTCCATATAAAAATTTGATGCATCATGCATGCATGAAATTTTAGATGACGTGGCCATGACATTTTCCGTTTAATCTTTGGCTTGATGTGGTAAATGTGAAGTACATGCACTTGCTTGGATTGAGTGCTACACACTATTGAATTACTCTCTTGTTTCAGCTGTAATCATGTCCACCTATTCATGAAGTACAAACATCTCGTACACATACTCCTTAAACTTGACAGATAGGGAAAACAAAGGTATTCCTTAGAGCTGGTCAAATGGCCGAGCTAGATGCTCGCAGAATTGAAGTTCTCACGAGTGCAGCCAAAACCATACAGAGGCGTATGCGAACTCATATTGCTCGTAGATATTTCGTGGCAGTGAGACAAGCTGCGATATATGTGCAATCATATTGCAGAAGTAAAGCATTTTACATATTGATTTTTTACCACTTCAAATATTTGAAAGAATTTAGTTACCATTACTTATACATTTCTGATACTTGTGCAATTGTTCAGGTAACCTAGCATGCAAACTCTTTGAAACTGTGAAAATGCAAGCTGCTATTTTGAAGATTCAGAGAAACGCACGAGGATACCATTTTAGATCTGCATTTGGCAAGTTGCGGTTATCTGTACTCGTTATACAAACAGGTTTGCGCAGTATGGATGCACGAAAGACATTTAGATACAGGAAGCAAACAAAAGCTGCAACTGTTATCCAGGTTTCAAAATCACGATACTAGTAGTATAACTACTTACTCACTTGCTAAGAAACACTTGTCTTTTATATATTTACTTATCTCAGGTAAGGTGGCGCTGCCATAGAGCAGCTACTTACTATAAGAAGCTGAAGAAAGGAACTATAGCTGCACAATGCAAATGGAGACAAAAAATTGCGAAGAAAGAGCTAAGAAAGCTTAAGATGGTTAGATTCAGACACATCATTCACTGCCCAAAATAATGCTGTTCTTTTGGACTTTCCATTTGTGTCAGCGAGAGTTTCGACTAGAACCCTAGGGATCCAAGTGATCAACTCTTTCATTGATCAATGCATTAGTTTAACATATACTTCGTTCAACCATAGGCTGCTAGGGAAACAGGTGCGCTCAAGAAGGCAAAGGATAAGCTTGAAAAGCAACTTGAGGAACTTACATGGCGCTTGCAACTAGAAAAACGTTTAAGGGTATGCCTAGTCTTTGGAACAATGGCTTTAGTCCCTTCTTTCTTCCTAGGGTGGTCTTCTTTCAGTTCCATGAATAAATTACAAAGTTGTTGTGGATGTGTTTGTTGGGCTCACAAATGCAGACAGACTTGGAAGAAGCAAAAGCTCAAGAGACTGCAAAGTTTCAGAATTTGTTGGAAAACATGCAAAAACAACTTGATGAAGCAAATGCATTGGTTGTCAAGGAAAGGGAGGCAGCTAAGATGGCTGTTGAAGAAGCACCTCCTGTTATCAAGGAGACTCCAGTTTATATTGAAGATACCAAGAAAACTGAATCTTTGAAAGAAGAAATTGAGAGTTTAAAGGTAACGTGACAGATAGTATATTGAAGGTGCAGTACTTTGTTAAATAATAATTTGAATTGAATGTTTAAGCAGTATGAAGAAAGGTTTGAGTTAGCATATGTTAAATGTATTTTCTTATCTATATCACTCTCAGGCTTCTTTACAAAGCGAAAAAGAAACTTCTGATGACTTGCGAAAGAGGTATGCCGAAACACTTGCATCCAGTGAAGAGAGACGTGCAAAATTAGAAGAGACAGAAAAAAGAGTTCACCAGTTTCAGGAATCTCTGCACAGGTAATACGACCAACCATGTCTCGTTCTACAATTGGGGACCTCCAAAAAAGGCTTGCTCAATTGACTTGCCTTACCACAATGTGAAGTGCATTCACTTTACATTACCATTTGGCAAATGTGTGCTGCTTGTAAGTGCAATGCTGGAGAATGATCAACTCATTTTATAATAATGATGGTATAAATGAGTTGCAATTGCATAATTGTAATTTTTCTCGATGTTCTGATTTTGACATCAAATGCTTATAGCATGTATATATAATATATTTTCATTGCGATCTTTTTTACATCACCTCTCTTTTTTTATATTTGTTTTCTGTATAACTAGGTTAGAGGAGAAACTTGGTAACTTGGAATCAGAGAACAAAGTTCTTCGTCAACAAGCTGTGTCAATAGCACCAAATAAGTTCCTCTCTGGGCGCTCTAGATCCATCATCCAGGTAATTTCCATTGCTTCCTTGTGCATCTCTGGGAATTCAAACAATTGACTTACACAACCTCCCGTCTTTAACAATCACAGAGGACTGATAGCGGCCATCTCTTTGGTGAGGCTAAGATGCACATGGTATTGAAGAATTGAGACCTTAATATGTTTTGCTTTGTAATCATGATAACTATCTTCGTTCGTTTCACGCTTTTTGACTTTTCGTAGGAAGTGCACAGCCCAACGTCAACCGAAGCCGATGACAAACCACAGAAATCACTTAATGAGAAACAGCAAGAAAATCAGGAGCTGCTCATACGTTGCATATCACAGCACTTGGGCTTTGCAGGAAACAGGCCCATTGCAGCCTGTGTGATTTATAAATGTCTATTGCAGTGGCGATCCTTCGAAGTCGAGAGAACTAGTGTTTTTGACTGGATCATCCAAACTATAGGCCATGCTATTGAGGTTGTCATTTAACCACGATTTGTAACATTCATATTTGAGATGGTTTAGGAAACTCAAGCATTAATACATTCTTGTTTGAGATAGATTAACAATAGACATTTTATACAAATTGCAGAAAACTCAGGAAAACAACGATATGTTGTCTTATTGGCTGTCAAATGCTTCAACTCTGCTACTTCTGCTCCAACGCACTCTTAAAGCTAGTGGTGCCGCTGGAATGGCACCTCAAAGACGTCGATCGTCCTCAGCCACTTTATTTGGCAGGATGACACAGGTTTTTTGTCATTATGAAATAACAGTGATAGAGTTGCAAATTCATCATAGAGGTCTGATCTTTTATGAATAGATACTAACTGGTTTCTCTCTTTATATAGAGCTTCCGCGGAACTCCACAAGGTGTGAATCTTTCCTTTATGAATGGCTTGGCTGCTGGAGTAGAGACATTGCGCCAAGTGGAAGCCAAGTATCCTGCTTTATTGTTCAAGCAACAACTTACTGCATACGTTGAGAAAATTTATGGGCTTATAAGGGATAATCTAAAGAAGGAGATATCTCCATTGCTTGGCCTGTGCATACAGGTAAATACAATCACAGATGGTTTCTTTGTTTTCTTTATGGTCTGGCTTTGTTACAAACAATTCCGTACATGCTCGACTGCTCTTGTGTCTTGTTCAATTATAGGCCCCAAGAACTTCTAGGGCAAGCCTAGTCAAGGGAGCAAGATCTGTTGGGAATACACCAGCCCAGCAAGCACTGATTGCTCACTGGCAGGGAATCGTGAAGAGCCTTGAAAATTTCTTGGAGACTTTGAAAGCTAATCATGTTTGTCTCGACTTTCTTATGCTGATTTTTCACTTTTTCTCCTCTTCTATATATCTTTCCCTCGTGATGTTGAGTTATTTTTTTCTCAGGTACCACCATTCTTAGTCCGCAAGGTGTTCACACAGATTTTTTCATTCATAAATGTTCAGTTATTTAACAGGTGATAGTTTTCAACTTGTTACTTTCTCTGATGTCTGTATCATTCATGTAATATAGCCCTAGTGAAAATCGCTAACCATGCAGTCTTCTGCTAAGACGAGAATGCTGCTCGTTTAGCAATGGGGAATATGTGAAGGCTGGATTGGCTGAATTAGAACTCTGGTGCCACAGGGCTACTGATGAGGTGATTTAAAGTCGCAAAATATTTTTCCCCTTCTATGTTTCATTTAGTTATGTCAAATTAATCATCACAAACACTGCAGTACTCAGGCTCGGCTTGGGAAGAGCTGAAACATATTAGACAAGCCATTGGATTCCTGGTAATAATGCATTTTGTATGTTCATTCTTCATTCTTAACTTGCATTACAATGTCCAGTTGTTCATAATTATTTCCTTCCAGGTCATCCACCAAAAGCCAAAGAAAACATTGGATGAAATAAGCCACAACCTCTGTCCAGTAAGCTATATTAAAAAGTCTCACAAGCTAATCTCTTCTTCTTGTGATTGACAAGCTCTTGTGCTATTAATTAGGTGTTGAGCATTCAACAACTGTATCGTATCAGTACAATGTATTGGGATGATAAATATGGCACCCACAGCGTTTCTTCAGATGTGAGTTTCTATTCTACAGATGCCATTACGAAAAAAACTAGGTTCGAGTCATTCCTTTTTCTTTTCCGTCGACAGGTTATATCGAGCATGAGAGTTTTGATGACCGAAGATTCGAACAATGCGGTGAGCAACTCCTTTCTCTTGGACGATGATTCCAGGTTAGCTTTGGTATCTGACTTCATGTTTGCAACTGAACTTTCTTCAAGGCCTCACAAGTTGAATTTACACAATCTATCTTCTTCCGCAGCATACCATTTTCTGTTGATGACATATCTAAGTCGATGCAGCAAATAGAAATTTCTGACATCGATCCACCTTCGCTGGTCCGAGAAAACTCAGACTTCAGCTTTCTGCTGCCACAGATTGAGTAAACTGCCCCCGCCTTCGTATATATCTCGAAGACATGGATTTTATGTGCACACACGCCATCCCTTACATGTAGATTGTTTTTAATTTAATTTATTTTCCCCATAGTTTTTATGGATGCTTTATATACACTATCTACTAGTGAAGAAAGAGATGTCTGAGTTATGGCACACACACTTCTCTTTGTTGTAACGTAGCTGCTATTTATACATCATCTTCGGATCCTAGCTGGAGTTGGAACGAACTTACTAACGTAAAAATATCGAATAGAAGTTGGTAAGAGTTCAAAGACCAAAAACCCAATCCTACTAGAGGCCCGGCCCGGCCCGGAAGTGGCAAGTTGTACCCGAAGGTGTAAATGGCCTGCGATGGGCATGGAGGTAGCACGTTATTGCATGGCTGATATCTTCCTTTTTGTTCCTTCGTTTTGAAGGTTAGGATTAAGATTATGATCAATTAGAGGTGTGGGTGTGTTGTATGTGTTTGTAATATCCTCATTTTAAATGAGTAACCAACTGAATAACAAGTACATAGATGATCGATGCCATGAAGAGATCATCTAGTCGAGCGACCGAGGAAAAAAAATGGAACCATAGATGCAATAAGAACAAATATAATTTGCTTTTTATTGATCAAAATGAGTACAAGTGCACTTGACAACCACAAAACAAGTTACTACATCCTTTATAAGAATCTGAACACCTTCCCTAACCAGACCAAAAAAGGAAGTAAAGCCATAATAACCCCCTAAAGATAGCCAAGGAACGGTATAATTACCCGATCCAAACAAAAACCTTACGAGGAAAAAAAAAAGCAAGACGGCAAAAAAAGTGGAGATATCTTTATCTAATCTCTCGGAATGTGCTGATAATTGAAATTCTCAGGATATAACTGCTGCAATCCGTGACCCATTTGTCCCCCCCATCCCATTGAATTTGCAGGCGTAAAATGTTGTTGTACGAAAAACTGATGGGAAGAACCATGCAAGTTCAAACCACCACCACCACCGCCGCCACCACCACCACCGCCGCCGCCGCCGCCGCCACCTCCACCACCAGGAGGAGCCGTTGATTTCCCAGAAGAAGGAACCCCGTTAATATCTTTCTTGACATTGATGAGGAACGAACCAATGATGACCTGTTTAAGCAAGCAATTCTAAATCATTCGATGAAGCTCCTGTGAAAAGGGAGCAATTGACAAGTTATATAGATCATCACATTTAAGATTCTCGAGGGGCATGTGATGTTTTACCTGGACTGGACCGGCAGCAGCTAGGGGCCCACCAAGTTCTCCACCGATGATTTTGCCTTCGCAAGTACAAAGGGACACGCTGAGTCCTCCACTGTGTCCTCCATCGTTCGTATGAATATAAGATCCAGACAACGAAAGGATGTCGAACATGCCCTGCAATGGATTCAATCATTGCAGAAAACACTAAATGCTTCAATGGTTAGAGTAGGCGAAGAAAATGCTTGACAACTTTCTGGACACAGTTTTAGATATAGGTGTCGTTGATGCATTATGGCGTTTGAATGCTCGAAGAGAAAGATCCCTTTGATGCAATGGAATATATTTACCTTGCATGTAATAATGTGGCCGGGCGGTTCTGGCTGGCGAAAACTTACACAAGAGACTGAGCCAGAAGCTGAGATAATGCAAATTTCCCTCTTACTTTGTTGCATAAACATCATGATTTTTTGACGAACATCCTACCAAGATAATCAGGGAAATATGTTTCAAAAGTAAAAAGAAACGAGGATATCCATCTAAGTTCTGCTAATTACACATGATGTTTTTCTAAGCAGAAAGAGCTACACAAGTCATCAATCATCTCGTTGCAGAAACATCGAGAAGCCACGAACAACAAAAAAGAAAGAAAGATGCAATTATATCATATTTTGGATCATCAGACAAATCCCATTTGCAGCAAATTTAGTTCAACAAGTACTTGCATGAGATACATTTCTACCTAGAAAGTAAAACATGAGATACAAGTTGTAGTAAGCAAGAGGAAGAAACGGGCAAAAAATACTTCTCCATCAGCAACAGTGACGACGCTCGAACTGAAGCCTCGGCCCGCAGTACCTGCCTCTCGAAAGCAGTAGATTAGTCATACAGTAACATTGATCGTATTCCCAATGTATTGATCAAATACAAATAAATAAAGAATGATTTTTTCAACATGAAAGAGAGCAAATTTCAATATCCACAAAAGCATGTATGAATTTGATGAGCATGCGGCATTTTAGCTTATACATGTTGAATAGATGTCTTCATTCAGAAAGCTATAAAACTGAGAGAGAAATACAAAACAAATGCGCGTTGGCAAAATAGAAACAAAATCTTGAACTCATTCAAAAGTACGTATTTTTACACAAACAAACAAGCATTAAAAAAGGATAGTGACGTGGACATATGAGTTACCAATAGAACTCGCGTTAAGCTGAGACTTGTCGGGAAACGAAGACGACCCAGCGGCACCGCCGACTCTCTTTCTCGACCCCGCCGCGGCGGTCGACGACGAAGATGCCGAGAGGCGCTTCGCCGCCGCGGCTTCCTCCGGAGTATTATACTTCCTCGGCCGTCCTCTCTTCCTCTTCGCTCCCTCCGTCGGCGTAGCAACCGCCGAAGCCACTAAATGCGGATAAGCAGAGGCGTTGCTGCTATTGTTGTAGCTGTCGTTGTCGTTAATGTTAGGAACAATAGCTCCACTTGACTGCGTCGACGCCGAGGGGTTAGTAGTATTTTGGTGGTGGTGCTGGTGGTGAAGCGGCGTTAGGTGGAAGAAAGAACCGGCGCCGCCTTCACTGTTACGGGCGGCGTCCATTGGATAATCGGTTTCTACTTTTCTAAAAAGATATTTACTTATCGAACTATTTCAAGTAATTTTGGGAGATTCGACTTTATCGAATCAGAATTGTTGGGATGCTGACGTGGCACGTCTCTTGCATGCTTCGTCGAGGCGCGAGTTTTCCGTCGTTGGATCGGCGCCATTCCATTACCCGTACGCTTGGGATCTGACGATTTTTACTTCGATTCTTTCCTTTTTTAGACATAAAAATCGTATCCTTAACCTACTACAAATTAGACGATAAATACGTCCTGGATGGATGGATACATGATCTTAATTCTAGTGACCGCTACTAATTCAGAATTCTAAGATCCTATTTTAGATAATTACCTTCCAAAAATATAAATAAAATAAAACCAGTATCGTATAATCAATCCATCAGCGTAGTTTTTCATTATTCATTAGCTTTAGCCCAAGCCCAATCTATAGTGCTATTGGTTGAATAACTGGGCTTCCTTTGATGTAATAACTTAGTGCAGTTCAGTTTGATGTAAAGATAGCAACTCTTGGTCCGTTTGGTTTCCCCCATAAGCCCATATAGTATAAATAATATTACCTTAGTTAATGTTTGGTTTAGTATTTCCAGCCCGCAACTAGTATTTCAGACCGATAGTAGAAGAAAGGCCCATAATAAATAAACTGTTTTATCAGGCAAGATAAATTATATTGGCTTGTAATAAAAAAAATTATACTGGGCTTTTATAATCCCTCTTATAACGGAACCAGCCGCAAAGGAAAAAATGGTGGTTTTATTGGTTATTAATAATCTTATAGCTGAGACTTTGTTATAATGAGCAGTGAGTGGCTGCTGCTCGAATCGGTTCTCTTCATCAGATCATCACCAAATATCATACTCCCTCCGTCCCCCTAATTTTATCACATTTTGCCATTTCGGACGTCCCACTAATTTTATTACCTTTCATTATTTAGAAAAAAAATATTGCAAATAATCAATATAATAATATTCAATATTCTTAAAAGACGTGTCAAAATATACCATTTATTACCTTTTTGTTGTACTATATTATTATGATAATACAACATTAATTTACGTGCCCGGCAACTTACGTGATAAAGTTACCGGGACGGAGGCAGTATATAATGTCAGTGCAAAACAATAAGGGTTAATTCAAGTTCAGGCCCCAGTATCATGTTTGAATTTGGGTTCAGACCCCTCTTCAGTGGACTTTAGTATTAAGGACCAACTTTTCGAAAAATTCAGTGTTCAGGCCCTAAAATGACGCAAAAAGACATATTTAACCCTCACATATGCCAAAATTACGCTGTATACCTAAATAATCCGTTCCAGCCAATTATAACAGTTCGGCGCTGAAAAAGAACATTTCCTTTCACTTGGATAACAACAGTCTTGTATTGAGTACCATATGTCGTCTATTTAATAACAAATGACGCCGCAGAAGTAACATAACATTCAAAAATAATACCGATTCCTGCAACATCATTTGTTAATGTGTTACTGCAGGAATCGGTATTATTCTTTAATGATGTGGTACTTCTGCGACTTCGTTTATTACTAAATAGACGTCATATGATACTCAATACAAGACTGTTGTTATCCAAATGAAAGGAAGTGTTTTTTTTCAGCACAAAACTGTTATAGTTGTTCTCGAACCCTCCACCCGACCATCCCCTGTTTTCCTAGACAGAAAATTCATCATTATAGGGAGCAATACTCGATCAGTGGGAAAAATAGGGTTCGATAGTCCGATGTAAGAAATATGTGTCTGTTAATAACATTTTACTGTCGATAAGTAACGTCTTATGACGTTAAAATAACACTTACGGTTTTTACAGTAACAAATCAGTACAATTGTGTAACATTATAATTGTTCTTGAACCCTCCACCCGATCATCCTCCCCCTGTTTTTCTAGACAGAAAATTCATCATTATAGGGAGCAATGATCCTATAATGGGTTACCAATTTTTAATCTCGAAACGTGTAATAAGATCGAAACGCTAATGATTCGATCTTTTATAGGAGAACGCTAATGGTCGTCACGTTGAGTTTAGGGTTTACGGTTTAGGGTGTAATACCACATGATGGAAAACAAAACAATGTGTTAACAATCGAGTGCGCTCGATCACTGCGAAAAATGGGGTTCGATAGTTCGATGTAATAAATATATCTGTTAATAACATTTTACTGTCGATAAGTAACGTCTTATGACGTTAAAGTAACATTTGCGGTTGTTACGGTAACAAATCAGTATAACTATGTAACATAAAAACTGACGTCAAATACCATTCAGAAATCACTTTTATTAAGGGTAATTTCGTCAAATCACAGTTTTGGGTCATTTTTACTTAATTTTTGAAAAAATACGTCCTTAAAACTAAAAAAATACTGACATAGCCTGATTCCTAATTTTAAAATACAGGAGGGCCTGATACAAAATTTGCCCAAACAATAATGTATGACGAACAATACAGTAATATGAAAGAATGACAAATAAAGAAACAAACTTCGGACAGTCGTGTCAGTCCAGGACAGTCCACACAGTCCGATAAAACATATAATATGTAACTAATGTTCATAGAAAAAGACTCTTTTCTTTTATATTGGATTACTGGAAAACCGTTGGCTTTCGTCTCTTTGGAAATGCCAACGTAGTAAGAATTAAGATATATAAATGTACTTATCAACATATAACTTCCCAGGTCTTTATTATCTAATTATTACTATTATATAAAGGGTCTAGGTCTAGAGTGGCTAGAACGGTCAATTTGATCTCAGAGCAATTTAGTCCTTATCTAAAGGGTCTTTATACATAACTACCTATTTAGATAAAAACTTGTAATTTAGTACCATATCTGGTTTATATGTAGGTACCTAACAAAATAAATTTTTTGCACGTAGGTACCCGATCTCCGAAAGTACATCATACAATACAACACATTTAGGTACCCTATATCAATACATTTTGGTACCTATATAACAGAAAATGGTACGACGTATAATATATTTAGGTACGCCCTATGTAACACACAGGTATGCCGTAGGTACGACATATGCTATATTTAGGTACCCTATATCAACGTGTTATTGTATGCAATATACGCACAAGAAGGTACGACATGACTAAAGAAACTGGTAAAAATTAAATCGGGTACCTATCTGTAAAATTTTCTGATATGGGTACCTATGTCTAAAAATTTTATCAAATTGGGTATTTTTCTATAGATTCACCTTAACTTAATTAATTTCTTAAGTTATCATTTCACTTGTAAAGTTTTAGTTATTTTAATTATACCCACCACATTAGTTTTCATTTTATATGTTTTATTAAACATTATAAATATCAAAATTTAAGCAACATAAATATAATTATATTCTTAAGCACCCACTTAGGGGGTGTTTGTTTCGGGTGATCCAACATCACGGTGATACTCACATCGCCGTGATGTGGATATCACTGTGATGTGGATCAAGGTGATATGTCATCACTGTGTTTGTTTTGGGATGATATTTCATTTTGCATATCAATGTGATATTGAAATATTGTGTTTGTTTAATCGCAGTGATGTTTGGGGTAATGTTGTGTAAATGACATATTTAACCTTATGTACATTATGTAATAAAAATATTTTAATATGTTCATTTAGGATAATATTTAACGTGATAGTTATTAATATTTGAAAATCAAGTATTATTTTTAAGCATTACTTATAAGCATGCCATATAATTCATCAATAGAATTATTATATTTTTTTAGACTTTAAACATAGATAACCAATTATTAAATATAAGTATTTGATATAATTATTCATTAATTATTTAAGTTTTTAAGCTTTTTAATCAATTATTAATTATAAGTATTTTCTATAATCCTACAACATACTTCTTTTATATTTTAGCATTTAACATATATTTTTTAAGATTTAAATATGTTGATTATGTAATTCAAAATAGGAATAAGGGTATATAAGGAATGAATGTAAAAGACAAGGGATAATTTTGTCCAAATAAATACTGAAAATATCACCCCATCATGGTGATGGAGGATCACCCTGCTTTTTGGGGGTGATCCAAAAGCTGGAATATCACCCCGTTTTGATCACCTCGGTGATCCTCCATCACGGCGATGACTAATCACCCACGCTAAACAAACGTGGTGATTAGGAAGCGATAGAAGGATCACGGTGATGTTTTGGAGGATCACCCCAAAACAAACACCCCCTTAGAGTACGGAAGGTACTAGTTATTATTATTAATTTGCAGCGATTAGTTACTTGCACGTTCAAAATTAGATGACTCTTTGGAACCCCAACATGGCACGAAAGGACATACACGTAGGACCTTGTTCTGAACTTAGACGCAAAACTGTCCTCGTACACTCCAACCACATGAAAGCGTCGATGTACATCAACATCATCGCTTGGTAGAAAAAGAACCTAGCTTTACTGCCACATCCAAGTAATTTTATTACAGCAAAGCTAATAATGATTAGTAATGTAACATTAAAGCTAACGAAGCATCGATCCTAATATCCACGTGCTTGCTAACTTGTCCGTTTCTGGTGCTTCTTATGGTCCTCATCGCTCGCCTTCTCTTCCCTAAGATTCTGTTTCGTGGCTATCTGTGAGTTTACGAAGTGTAAGAATTATTTACGAAGTCTGTTACTTTATTTTAAAGAAATAAACAAATAAAAGAAAAGTCGACGTTCGTTACGTACGAAAGACATATATATATATATATATATATATATATAATACAGAACAGTCAGCACGAGACCTGATTCGCCAATTAATGAAAAGTCGCCAAGAAGCAGAACCATCCAAATATTCAACAATTTGCAGCTGATTTTAGCTTGAAGGCTCTGTTTCGATTTTCCCTTTTTTTTTTTCCTTCTTTCATTTGATTCATGGAGGAGGGCATGAGCAGAGGTCACGCATACGCGTCGCCGAGCGCGCGTGACCTCACGTCCCTGTCGCAGAGGCCTCTAAAGATTATCCAGCTGCAGCATCCCACCTCCACGCCGTCGTCGTCGGCGTCTCTATCGGCGCCGTCGATTTCCTTGGCCGCGAAATGGAGGGCCAAGATGAGGCAGATGACGTGGACGGACTGGATCAAAACGCTGTTCCCTTGCTACCGTTGGATGAGCGAGTATAAATGGCGGGAGTATCTCCAGCCTGACCTCGTCGCCGGCACGACCGTCGGCGTCATGCTCGTTCCCCAGGTCAATTTTTACGATAAAGTTCCCTTCTTTCAGCTTTTCATGCGATCTTCTTTCGCTCGCCAAATGTCTCTGTTTCTTACGAAATCGTCTGTTTTAAGGTAGTGTGGGGTAGAATAAGATGTGGGACGACTGCAACTCAACAATTATCATTCATTTGACTGTTCTGATTCTGAGTTAGAGATGCAAAAGTATCTTTCACCTGCTGTGTGATTGGCTCAAAGTTGATCAGTCAGACCTTTTCCCTGATGTGATTAATACCCTCGTCGTCTGATTGGTCGGAATAACCCAACCATGAAGCAACGATAGTGTGTTTATGTGATTGGTCTGAACTTGCAAACAATTTTAATGTGATTGGTCTGAACTTTAATCAGCCTCTATTGTCTTATTCTACGCACTCCCCTGTTTTACATTTGTATTTTCCAATTCAATTCATCAGTCGATTGCTGCAACTTCTGAACACCTAATAAGCTTCTGTTTCTGATTCTCCGACAGTCCATGTCATATGCCAAGCTCGCTGGACTTCACCCAATCTATGGACTGTGTAAGTTCTTGCACTTGGCTTAGGGAGTTTTGCTGCTTATCCTTTAGAATTAGTGTCTTCAAAGCTGAGAAGACTTCACAAATTTATTTTGCAGATTCTGGTTTTGTGCCTGTATTCATTTATGCCATATTTGGATCGTCGAGGCAACTAGCGATTGGGCCGGTGGCTTTAACATCCCTCCTAGTGTCTAACATTCTGACAAGCATAGTCGACTCGTCTGAACAGCTATACACTGATCTTGCGATACTTTTGGCACTTATGGTCGGTGTTTTGGAATGCACTATGGGACTACTAAGGTGGGTTGTTGTCCTCTCATTTCCGTTTTAAGTTTATCTTTTCCACATTTATACCCAACCTTAGTCCTCATCCATACGCTTACAGGCTTGGATGGCTAATTCGATTCATCAGCCATTCCGTAATATCTGGTTTCACTACTGCCTCGGCGGTTGTAATTGCCTTGTCTCAGGCGAAATACTTCTTGGGCTACGATGTGGAGCGTAGTAGCAAGATCATTCCTCTAGCAGAGAGCATCATTGCAGGTTCTGATAAGGTATTATTTTTTTACTGACATATTACGAAACATTGTCGTCTCCGGGCGCATTGTTGCTCTTATATATTATTCCTTTTGATGAAATCTGCAATCTAATGATGGATTTCTCTCCCTAGTTCTCATGGCCACCGTTTCTCACGGGATCAGCTATATTAGCTATCCTTATAACCATGAAGCAGTTGGTAAGCAGCTTCTGATCAGTTCATCATGCTTCGGTAGACTTGTACCGATTCTTACATCGTTCTTCATCGGTCCATGTTTTCAGGGAAAAACCAATAAGAGGTTGCGCTTTTTACGAGCTTCTGGTCCCTTGACAGCTGTAGTCCTCGGCACAGTCTTCGTGAGATTTTATCATCCAGCCTCCATTACACTGGTGAGTGCTGCTCTGGCCTGGCTTAGTGAATGATATACACTTCTCAATAACAACTTGAGAAAAAAATCGTTTGCCCAATTTCATTTTCTTTACTGTTTATTGCTGCGATAGGTTGGCGAGATACCTCAGGGGCTACCGAAGTTTTCCATCCCAAAGGAATTTCGTTACGTGAAGTCTTTGATTCCTACTACGATTCTTATTACTGGCGTTGCTATTTTGGTACATTCAGATCAAATCTTCCTTTTCTAGGACATTATTATTGTCTGCGTTGCTTCTTTCCATCGAGTCTAATGCACAGTTATTTCTTTTTTATTGTCAGGAATCTGTTGGTATCGCCAAGGCACTCGCAGCTAAGAATGGATACGAGTTGGATTCCAATCAAGAGGTGAGCTTTCATTAATTTGAACACTTTTTGCAATGGATAGCCGTATCTTAGAGTCCTTTAATCCTTACCTCTTGGCAGTTGTTTGGCCTCGGCGTGGCTAATATTTTCGGCTCTTTCTTTCAAGTTTACCCTACGACTGGTAAGTTTCTTTGATCATTCGATATGTGTCCCTGCAGTAGCAGTAGATTGAAATACTCATACAGATTGTTTCGAATTTGCTCTCTAAAACTATATTTCTCAACTGTATTATATCGTTCAGGATCATTTTCCAGGTCGGCCGTCAATCATGAAAGTGGAGCCAAAACAGGATTATCCGGGATTGTGATGGGAATTATTATGGGATGTGCACTTCAATTCTTGACCCCATTGTTTGAGTACATTCCCCAGGTTCATATGAACACATCTGATTTATTACATCACTGATGTTACCATATATAACAGTGCAAAGTTAACTTGGTTTGAATCACTCAACGTATAATGTATATCTCAGTAGTTTCTTGATTTGGTCATTAATTTTATCTTCTTACCCATACATTTTGGTATTTTTTTTTCCCAGTGCGCTCTTGCTGCCATTGTGATTTCAGCTGTTATGGGACTGGTAAGGCTTTCAAATAACGCAATTTACGCTTCAATTCAATATCTCAGTATTCAATTTTGCTTATGTAAAAAGGATGAAACACGCAATTCATACGGGGCATGAACTAATAATCTCCATACAGGTGGATTACGACGAGGCCTTTTTCCTATGGCGTGTAGACAAGAGAGACTTTCTCCTTTGGATCATCACTTGCATAGTCACCTTGTTCCTCGGCATAGAAATCGGAGTCCTCGTTGGTGTAAGCCTCGGCGATTCAATACATTATTTTTTCCTGTTTTCTTGCATGCAATGAGCGAATGTCTTCATTTCATACTGCCCTGCTTCTTAGGTTGGTGCATCCCTTGCTTTTGTCATCCATGAATCGGCCAATCCTCACATCGGTACTTCCCATGATAATCCGCAACATTTTATCATTATTTCATGATTCGTTTTATCGCACAATCATATACTTTTTTTCGACGTCTTTAGTCCATATTCTGTTACAGTAATAAGAGCTCGATGGTTTTTTTGCAGCTGTCTTAGGTCGGCTGCCAGGAACCACAGTGTACAGAAACGTCCAGCAGTATCCCGAGGCTTACACGTACAATGGAATTGTGATCGTTAGAGTCGATTCGCCAATCTACTTCGCAAACATAAGCTACATCAAAGACAGGTCCGCTGATATCAACATCTTTTCACGTCTTCCTTCGTCATTTTCAAAATTTTCCCAAGATTCAGTCAAATAATATTGTAACCAATAGGCTCCGAGAATATGAAATAGAAGCCGACGGATGCACAAGGCGCGGGCCCGAAGTCACCAGGATTCATTTCGTGATACTCGAAATGGCCCGTAAGTCTGCTTTAATCATCGAAGATTTATTTGTAATCCTAAAGCGCATTAATACTCATCATCATATATCGTCTTTCTCCCTTCAGCCGTCACTTATATAGACTCGAGCGCCGTTCAAGCCTTGAAAGACTTGTATCAGGAATACAAATCGCGCAACATCCAGGTATAATCTGTTTTTTCCTTCCTGCTATTTGTCGCGTTTGTTGCGTACGATGTTTTTACTACACGTTCGACGATTTAATCAATTTCGAAAAAAAATTTCCAGATTGCGATTTCGAATCCAAACAGGGAAGTGCTACTAACCCTAACACAGTCGAGCGTCGTGGACTTAATAGGCAGAGAATGGTACTTTGTCCGAGTGCACGACGCTGTACAAGTCTGCTTACAACACTGTAAGAGGCTAAACAACAACAACAACAACTCATCCCCGTCATCGCAGAATCTTCCCTCGCACAGATTCTTGAAACAAACGTTCGATGAGGATTCTCTAATGTCGAGGCTTGAATCTGGGATTAGCAGAGAAGTTGTCATTCGTAATAAAGATGATGATAATAATAATACAAGTGCCTTGGAGCAGCCTTTGCTGGCGAATAAGGAGTGAGGCAATGTTATAAACACCATTCATTTGCTGCTGTGAGTGTGCTGTGTGTATATGATTGATATATATTTGCTCACATGTTCCGTCTATTACAAGCATTGTCCGAGTTTTTTCAAGCTTCTCTAAGCATATATATGATCATTCTTTTGGAAACGAGGGAAACCATGATTTTATGTATTGATTATTGAATGAAGATGATTGTTATTGTTTTTCTGTATGCTGTTTGTTACAACAAAATCAAGCTTATGTCATCTATTAACTAATTCGAGTAAACACAAATTTCAAATTCAATCAATGGCTAATGCCTTTGTATTTATCTCTTTCCACGAATCATGATAGAGACGACTTTTTTGTGCAGCAGCCAATAAGTCGTCAAACGTGCTAAACTAAAGCCACCTTCGATGTACGGAATTTCTTCGCAGTACGTAAGATTTAAACACTATAAAATGTTGTAATAAATAAATATGTACTGTTTTTCTAAGTCCTTACATCATCTTGACAAGGACTTGATCATCAAATCTGGAATCCCCGTACATGGGGATGATCCGTACGTATAATAACGTGTTAAATGTACGTGTTGTCAAACATGGAAAATACTTCTAAAATACGGACAATATTGAACATAACCTAATTTTAATATATTATCTGGTAAACCTAACACCATTTTGATAAGGACTTCCACGTCTTTGGTTCATTGATGATAAGATCTGCGGGTTTCTCGACCGTACATATGATAGCTTGCCCCTATTATATTTAGACATATAATAAAACTGCATATTTTACACATTTTTTGTGTCAACGCTACTATCTTATGAAAGTCAATTTACTAACAATATCTTATCGCAAAAACCATAAATACGCAGACGATATGTATGTATTATTTGGTCAGACATTTAGGTTATTTATTGGGGTCTTTAAGGGCATTGCTCCATGTACGGAGGGGTTTTTTCTTTCGGCAGACATAAATACTCAATACAAAGAGATTTTAATCTACAGAAAGCACACACACATTATTTATTACTAATTAATGGTTTAACCCAATCAAATATAAGTCAGCTCCTTCGTCTTTGGTTCAGTGACGATGATGAGAGACTTGCGAGTTTTCTTGACCGTACATGTGATAACTGCTTCGGGGAATAAGACAGGGATATTCTCGTATAAAATGTTGGAGATCTAAAATGTATATTTTCAGGCCTACGCGTCCGTACATTATGTCAACGCTATTAAACCGTAAACAAAGTCAACTTGCTGCAGTAAACCTATAGCTGATCATCTCGATCGTATCATGTGTTATTTCAGGAGGACAACTCACATCTTGCCAAGTGATATTAACTATAACTAATCAAATTATTTCAATTCATGATTAGGTTCAGCACCTTTGTATATACTTAACTTCCTCAAGGGGGTATAATTCATATTTCTTTCCTTTTTATTTGCTACTTGAATTTTATTTATTACCTTCACATGGATGGGGTTCAAATTAATCCAACTTTGACAATTAGCGCCAGTTAAATGAATGAAGGGGGGCCCATGTTTAGAAAGTCAAATCTTTAACTTTCTTACGCCATTATTACTTCATAATGCTATAAGTAAGGCAGCCTCTCATCGTACCCTTAATCTTGTCTTACCTGCAAAACAATCTTTGCACATTGCCATCAATATGTCAGTATTAAATGAAATCTCAGTGTTACCTAGCTTTCCTTCACCTGAATTAACCGATACTAATCCAAATAAATATTCGCCATCGTTCGTCGAGGCGATGATGCAAGAAAACGTCGAAAACGCAGGGACAATGATCACCAAATGGGACGATCCCACAAAAGATGAACTTTCTTCGACGAAAACTTTCAGGTCAATCTTTCAAGAAAACGCAAACGAGGCCAAAGAATATATTAACCGAGTCAAGGGCTTGAGAAAAGCCATGCAATTCTTGAACTCGAAAAACTCAGATTCAATGACCAGTCGTTTGATCCTAGCCATCAAGCTGATGGACGCTGCCATGCTTAGGCTCGAACGAGAGTTCTACCACATTCTGTCGATCAACAGAGAGTACTTCAATCCCGAGTCAGTTTCTAGAGGCTCTTCTTCGTCTTCGAGGGCATCTCAGCCCATCTCCTCAGAAGACGACGAAGGACATGATAGTCCCAGAAAGTGTCGATATTCTAACATATCATCTGATGCAGACATAGCTACCTCGCATCTAAAGATGATCGCTGAGGTTATGATGAGTTCAGGTTATAGAAGCGAATGCAGAAAGGTATACCTGAAAACAAGAAGCAACATCATCAGTGAAGAACTGTGTCGTCTTGGGATAAGAAACTACTCTTTGTCAGACATCAATAAAATCGACCAGAAACCCCTCGAGCATCAAGTCGACAAGTGGCTGCGTCAATCGAGGATTGCAGTCAGAACAGTCTTCAAAGGCGAAAGAATCCTCTGTGAGCGTGTGTTTGAAGATTCGAAGATTATGAGGCAGGCATGTCTTACCCACATAGCCATGGAAGATGCGATCGACCTTTTCAAATTCCCTGAGATTGTAGCCAAGAGCAAGCGATCGCCCCGCAAGGTTGTCATCTTGATGGATCTATTTGAGGGCATATCCCTTCTCTGGCCGGAGATTGAGTCTATTTTTGCTTACGAAGAGCTCTCGCCCGTCAAACTACAAGCTCTAACATCTCTTCATACGTTGAGCCAATCGTTTTTGGCAACCATATCTGAGTTCGTGCTATCGATTCAGAAATACAAGTCCAAGACTTTGGTCCCTGGTGGTGGGCTACATCCTCTGACTTTGTCAGTGATGAGTTTTGTAACTTTGTTAGCCGATCGCTGTGTAATCCTCTCTGATATCCTATGCTATGAATCTGAAAATGAAGTTAGATTACCTTTATTACCAGACCCACACTTCGAAAGCCCAAGCCCGAGTCAGAACTCGACGTCTTCAGCGCCAAGTCGACTTGCCTGGATCATCCATGTGCTCCTTTGGAAGCTCGGCGTGGAAGCTGATCTGTACAAAGGCGCTGGCTTGTCGTATCTATTCCTAGCCAACAATCTGCAGTACATCGTCGAGAAAGTAAGCAGCAGTTCGCTTGAGGTCATCCTTGGCCAAGAATGGTTATCCAAGCTGCGAAAGAAGGTCAATCTCTATGTGGAAAATTATCAAACAGTTGCCTGGCACGATCTTTTTCAATCTCTAGAGGATGATGAAGACCCTTCCTTTGAATCATCGGCCTTCGAAATAAAGGAGAAGCTAAGGAGATTCAACGCCGTTTTCGATGAAGCGTACAAGCAACAGAGATCATGGGTCATTACTGATCCATCGCTTAAGGACGAGATCAAATTATCCATAGCAGGAAAGATAGTGCCTGCTTACACGGAACTGTACAATGCATATCTGTCTCTGGTGCGCGAAGAAGACGATCTTCAACTGCTCGTAAAGTTTTCCCCGGATAACATTGGAAATTACTT
Organism: Craterostigma plantagineum; assembly: GCA_027422505.1. NCBI lineage: Eukaryota > Viridiplantae > Streptophyta > Magnoliopsida > Lamiales > Linderniaceae > Craterostigma > Craterostigma plantagineum. Next base: position 179,169 of record JAPQWV010000660.1, on the reverse strand, counting down.
GTCCGATTTGTTCCATGGAAATGAGGTCTCGATGGATTCTTCACCATCCAAGCCGCCGCACTACTCATCACAGTCCATAATGAGAAGATGCATGTGGTTCCCCAGGAAGATGATGAAACACTAGCCAGCCTCGTATGATATAACGCATAAAATAAGAGGGCATCTTCGTCATTGCGTGTAATTATAGGGTGTATTCTGAAATAATAGTAATAGAACTGTTGTTTTCTGATTCGCAGGTGATCCTATTTCCTATCTATGCGATTTGAGGGTTTTATTATTGTATGCAGAAAATCTAATTACGACACAAGAACTACGGATTCAAATGGATAAGTTTTACCTAAGATAATACATCGTAGACTCCATATATAAGGTAAGAATCGAAATCACAAACTAAATGTCGCGACGATTCAACAGATAAAAACATCGTATATTTTACCGATCATAACCATTAACATATGTTTTAAAAATAAATTGCTGGATTTCACAACCCATTTGAAAAATAAAATAAATAAATTAGGAGATATTGATCTTGAGCTCAACCAAACAGATCAACTACAGGGGAACTCAACTAAATTTCCGACCAGCATGTAGTGTATGTATGATTAGAAGCACTTCCTATGAACAATCGAAGGACCCGATTCATCGTACTCAGCCTTTGCAATCCACATCTGCACACAAATATCAACCACCAATGTTTTACTCTTCCTCTGATAATAAATAATCAAAACCCTCAGCAAGAACGAAGAATTTGACAGAAAGAGTTTCAAGACAAAAAAAAAAGAAATTAATAACCTGTTGGAAGGTACTCAACGAAGCCAAGATAGATCCTCCGATCCAAACACTGTACTTCCTCTCGGGCGGAGCCACGACCTTAATCTTCATGCTGCTCGGCGCAAGGGCCGTAATCTCCTTGCTCATCCTATCAGCAATTCCCGGGAACATAGTTGTCCCACCGCTGAGAACAATATTTCCATACAAGTCCTTTCTTATATCAACGTCGCACTTCATGATCGAGTTGTAAGTTGTCTCGTGGACCCCAGCAGCTTCCATTCCGACGAGCGAGGGCTGGAAGAGTACCTCGGGGCACCTGAACCGTTCGTTGCCTATGGTAATCACCTGCCCGTCGGGGAGTTCATAGCTCTTCTCTACTGCTGAGCTGGTCTTGGAAGTCTCTAGCTCTTGCTCGTAGTCTAGGGCTATGTAGGCTAACTTCTCCTTCATGTCCCTGACGATTTCCCTCTCTGCCGAAGTGGTGAATGTGTAGCCACGCTCCGTGAGGATCTTCATTAGGTAGTCCGTGAGGTCGCGCCCGGCCAGGTCGAGTCGAAGGATGGCGTGGGGCAGTGCATATCCCTCGTAGATTGGGACTGTGTGGCTCACACCATCACCAGAATCGAGCACAATACCTAGAGAGAGGTTGTGAGTCAAGACAAGATAGCCCTTAAGATTGAAATTCAATTCTTGAATCGGAGCTATTTGAATGGAAGCAGAAGATGGTGATTAGATGGATTCGAAGGGGTGAAAACTAAAGAGCAATCTTGAAAAAAGCAATGCCCAGAAGCATGTTGAACTGAAAAGACGACATCATATCATAAATCACTTTCGCGCAAACGATCGAACAGTTGATGTGCATTGGTGTATGCTCGCTACTCACCAGTGGTACGGCCGCTGGCGTAGAGGGAAAGGACGGCTTGGATGGCGACATACATGGCAGGAGCGTTGAATGTCTCGAACATGATTTGGGTCATCTTCTCCCTATTAGCCTTAGGGTTGAGTGGTGCTTCGGTCAATAGTACGGGGTGTTCTTCGGGGGCAACTCGGAGCTCGTTGTAGAAGGTATGGTGCCAAATCTTCTCCATGTCATCCCAATTGCTGACGATTCCGTGCTCGATTGGGTACTTTAGGGTTAGAATACCACGCTTAGACTGAGCTTCGTCCCCAACGTATGCATCTTTCTGGCCCATACCCACCATCACACCTGTGTGACGAGGACGGCCGACGATGCTGGGAAACACAGCTCGTGGAGCATCGTCTCCGGCGAATCCAGCCTGTAATTAAGGTGTCACGAGGATTAATAGCGGCGGAAAATCATACCGGCGCATTCGCAAATGATAGGTGAAATACAGCTCTACCTTGACCATTCCCGTTCCATTGTCACACACGAGTGGCTGAATATCATCTGCTTCTGCCATCTTATACCTACTATAGCTCCTGACGCAAAATGTGGCTCGAATTAGCAATAGCTAATTTGAGGTTTCGATCCAAATACTGTTAGTCTTCAGCAAAACAACCACCATCAAATCCATTAGCATTCAACAAGCAAGCAAAACACGGAGATAAAAGCAGAGCATAATCACCTGAGGAAACAAAAAGGGGCGTCTACGAACGAATTAAGGAGAGACGAAGAAGAGAGAGAGAGCAAAGCACCATACACACACCCGCCACCCAAAACAGCCTTCGAATATTGATCTGTCGTTCCTATCGAAAGTCGAATCTCCAAAATGTGAGAAATACAATTCAGTAAGAAATTATATAAAAAGGAGAGACAAATGTTACGTGCCATTCACCAGCCCAGCCTACGCGTACGGTCGATGCTGACACGTTGTCGGCTAGCAGAGCATGAAATAACAATTTTCCTTTTTCTCTTTTTTTTTTTAATTATTTTTAGTTAATTTGTTCTCTGCCAATCAACGCTCTCTGGTCGAACTTTTAAACTTTAACTTTTCCACAAACCAATCAATAGAATACACAACAATTAACTTTATATATAAAATATATCAGACAGAAGGGTTTTTAGGAAGAGAGAGTGCTGAGAAAATAGAAAGTGAAAACGAATGCAAGAAAACAAAGGCTCGAAGCAGTGTACGAGGCTTCTAGCGAATTGGTTGGTTGTTGCAGCACCAGTTGCTAGAATGTACGACACTATCTGCCATGCATGCATATATAATTATATATAATAGTTGCTCAATATATATATACACGGTTTTTTATATATAAAGCGTATATATCAGTGTAGTGTAGTGTAGTGTTGTTACTGATAAAAAATTAATAATTCAACCTTGTCTGCGATGAAATCGACGTAATATGCAGAGCAAAGGCGATTATTTCCAAGTGGTAATAATCTGGACAACTATGGACGCTGTCTGGGCGAGGGTGTATAAGAGACCAGTCACTACTGCAGCCAACAGATATCCGCCGACATGAACTCTCAGCATCATTATTAATTATTATTATTATATGTTTTGCTTAAATCAATAATCCAATGTTCATATTGATCGACCGATATATATGCGTAAATAAATAAATGCGAGAAATGAAAACACTCATATTAATATTTTCTCACGAAAATGAATGATGATATATGAAGAAGCCCTTTCTTCCCTGTTGCGAGTACAGCGAGTGACGCCAGAAGGCAAACCAGCGTTAGAATCCTCAACATCAAGGATAAAGAGGGAGAGGAGGAGGAGGAGGAGGAGGAGGAGGAGGAGGAGGAGGAGGAGGAGGAGAAGTTATTAACTAAATATATTCTATTACGTTATTATTGAAGAAGAAGAAGATATTATTAACTAAATATATATTCTATTACTTATTATTTATGTACATGTAAGTTCTTGTGTAGTTGAATTTATATGGAAGGCGCTAACGTCCGCACCTTATTCTCCCGAAATATTACAAAGCCTAATTAATTAAAGGATTAAACTAATCATACAAGTAAACTCTAATGGGGGCGACCGCTAAGATCTCAATTAGCTAGAGAATAAAGGGGGTTGACTTCTTCATTTAATCATTAATAAAGCTGGCGGACGTGATGAGCTGTCCATTTACAAATTACGATATCTATTATATCTACTTATGTACCCACTCCATCCATAAGTAACATACTTGGTAAGATCTATCTTTGAGGAAAGGGAACATAATTATTTCTCACGTACATCACAAAGGAACGAATACTTGATCAGTTCCGTTACACTCGACCAGGAAATCGTTTCATTACACAAGAAAATAACAAATAATACAAACCACAACACAATAACTGTACTTTCGCTTCACTAATACCACAGCACAGCGCCAACAAATTACCCTTAATCAAGACGACGACGGCATTTCGTGAACACATCTTTTACATAGATCATCAGACTGATTTCTTAGGAAGAGCCAGCGACGAGAAGACGGAAGAAATAGCGGTGAGAACGAATGCGAAAAAGCATAGGCTCGTAGAAGCGTATGTCACTCGCGTGAATCGAGACGTTCCGTTGTATACGTCCTGACTCATCCCATAACTCGCTGCAGCGCCAGTCGCAAGTACGTAAGAAACTATCTGCAATTCGAAAGCAAATCTCAGCATATAAATATATGTGTGTAATATATTGTATATATGTCTGAAAAAATTATTTAATTTGAACCTTATCTCCGATGAAATCAAAGTATGCAGCATTATTGTCTCCGCCAGGACGATTCCCAGTAGTGATTTGGACAACTACGGAGGCTGTCTGAGAGAGTGCATAGGCGAGGCCAATCACTGATGTAGCACAGAGATATCTGTCGCCAACCCATGCATATATGTTTCCAATATCATTAAACATAGCCCGAGATAGAGGAGATGAGAGGAGAGGAGGAGATATAATAATTATATGAACTCAGCTCATGATCACACACTTATCTTACCTGAATGCCTTGAAGTCTTTGAATTTGAGGTTGTAAAAAATTTCAAGATCTCCATCGTAGACCGTTGTGCTTGCCGTTGTGAGAAGGACGAGCGCTGCGACTAGGAAGACGATCGTTAGAAGCCTTAAGATCAAAGACACGTATGGTGGAACGGCGAAAGAAGGCGGCGGTGAAGCCATTTGATAGTACTGTTGTTTAATATTGTCGAAAACTTCAAGCTAATATATATATTTTAAAGGGTCGAATGTGCTTCGATCTCTTTTGCGTCGTATCGAATTTATACAAGGTTGGGCTGGGATTCACGTCTGCTGCATGTCCCATTATTCTGTTTGCCAGGAACATATAAATAAAGTATTTGAGTTGAAGAGTTGTAAGAAAATATGAAGTGCTTTGCTTAGTTGGATGGGACGACTTCAATTTGTCAACGAGGGTTGACTTACATTTCATGTGTTTTCCAAGCTGGCCAATAATTGTTTTCCATTTCTTCCCATGGGCTGGAAATTGTGGTTATCGGGTCAAGGCTCATAAGATAAAGCCCATTACTGGTTTTCCTTGATTTTCTCGCCCAAAGAAAATACCAAGAAAGCAAGGCTTTATCTTCTCTGTTGTCTTCTGTTTCTCGGCATCTCAGTCTTCCTTCCTAGTTCTCGATGGCCACCGTGAGAGTTCCATTTGCTGTTACTGGTAAATCATGTTCATCTGCTTCAGCTAATCGTTGCTCATAGCTACGAAGAAGATTTTTCACAGCAATTTATGCGCAGCACATCCTCTTTTGTTTTTGTTTTTTTTTTTCTGCGACGACATCCTTCAGTGTTTTTTTAATCGGATGCGAAGAGACCAAACACGTGTTTGATTGATCGCAGGAGGAAATCGCCATCTTCAGAGCTGCGATATCTTATCATCGAATTCTGGTGTTTTTATCAAGACGCGGCAGCTGACGCTTCAGAAGACAAGTCGCTCTTCTGCGAATCGTAGCTTGTCTGTTAATGCGAATTACGAGTAAGAAATTGCAACGTGTGAACTTATTTTCAGCTGACTAACACAGTGGGAGCTGAAGCAGAGATGCTTTATTTTCTTACTTTTTTTATTTGTGCTTTTCCATGGATTGTCTCAATCGGAAAAAATAAATTAAAACTTTGCCGTTTACAAATAAAATCTAGTCGCTGTTTCATTGAGCATGTTGTAGGAAATTGCAAAGAAGAAATCGTTGAATGATGAACTATTTGTTTCTATGTCGTGTGTTAGCATTGAGCATGGTATGTAGGACCTTGTCGCACAATTCAGTGACCTCATTGAACCATTCACTGAGGCACTGCTGCAGCGCATAGGATCAAATGAAAATCATATTGTTATCGATAAAATAACGTGCTTGTGAGCTTTCATGTATGCTTCTTGCTTTGAATAATGAAGCTGGTGTATCTCCCGGGCATGATTTATTACTTTATCCAGTGATTACTCTGTGTTCTGTTTTATATTTACATGCTTCATTGCTATGTGCAGTGATCGGGGAAGTGGAAGTGGTGCTGATTTCGTAGCTGGCTTTGTTTTAGGAGGTGCAATATTTGGAACTCTTGCGTATGTTTTTGCTCCCCAGGTGAGTGTGTGCCATATCCTGAAACTTCAATGCACCTACAGTAATATCACCTGCGAATCAATATCTGGATCTTTTAGATGGTTAATGGAAGTAGTTACATAATGAATTGATTTCTCTGCAATCACCCATCAGAAATCAAATTAAGTTCTTGAGCTGTTAATGGCTCTGAGATTTTTTCACCTGTTTGGATAATGTTGCTCCTAAAATTAGCTCTTACATGGCAGCTCATGATCGGCCTCTATTATCACCTCACCTCATGCACTAAATTAACTTGTTTGTTATCTGCTATAACATTCTTGACTTCTGAAATCCATATTCGAGAAGGAAGCAAACATTTCATAACATCAGTGAATCTTCTATTTTCTTCGACATATTTCTTTAATCACCCGCCTCGATCCCATGTTACTAGATAAGAAGGTCAATTTTGAATGAAGATGAGTACGGATTTAGGAGGACCAAGAAACCAATTTACTACGACGAAGGTTTGGAGGTAACTAACTATGCCACTCCATGCTATTCTTGCTTTCGACGAGATTGTAGTATTTATTAGATATCCTTTTTTCTCTTCTCTCTTTTTGGTTATTTACCTCCTCGTCTCTTTCGCCACTGTACAAGGTTCAGAAAACCAGGCAAACACTGAATGAGAAGATAAGCCAACTCAACTCTGCCATTGACAGCGTCTCTTCTCGGCTGAGAGGAAGCAATAATATTCCTCAAGTTCCCGCCGAGGCCGATCCTGAAGAATCTGCCTTGTAAGAAAGCTTGAACTGCTTCTTTCACCTCATATCTGTTCGCTGTTCGAACCTCTATTTATGATCTTTTTGGTGTCATAAGATTTAAGTCCCCAATGCCTTGAAAACATTCTGTAATTCGTGCGTGAATTGTTGGCTACCACAATGATCTCATCTAATGAGACGTTTTTCTTTTTTATTTTTGATAGATAACATTTTATTTTTGCAGTTAAACCACGTAACAATGATCACCGAGCTTTCACATCGTGACAAATACCACTAACTAATAACGCAACTACCGTCATAGTTTCACTGTTTTTTTCTAATAATGTCAACTGCCTAGATGTCACACTTATATGACTAATATCGACATGATTTATTGCGTTAACCTACTAGAATCAAATGCTGAATTATTTATTCTTCACCTAAAGTGTTAAAGGCTGTATTAACAGTTCTCATCCATCCATCACATGCATGCACGATGCAACCATACATTTTTAATACGTCCTTCATACCATAAAAGCAAAGAAAAATCCAACCCGATTTATAACCTTCATTTAAATATAAGCCTAATGATCAATGTTATTTTATCATACAGGTATCTCTCTCCATGCGATTTACAAGAATATACAGATAGTTAATAGTTTTTGAAGAGCGAATACATTAATTGTAAATGGGGAATATCATCATCATTGACGTGCCCGATATTATTATATTTGTTTTCCGTCGATCCAAGTTCGTTTTTTTTTCTTTTCTTAAAGCAGTGGGGACTCTTATGGTGAGGAGTCTTTTCTTTTCTGTCTCCGACAAAAGTTTCGCTCTGTTTCTTTCTTTAGCTTCATGAAAGCAATGAATCTGTTTGCGTAATTGAAACTCTAGACGAAGACACCAAACCCAAGTTGTAAGCTCTTATGGGTCACACTCACAGTCAGTTCTGTACACTTTGTCTGCCTTTCCCTTACACAGCGAAGTGTACTTATTTTGTAGGTAGCAGGTGAAGAAGGAAGGGAAGAATGTCAGCAGTTTATTTAGGAGAGTAATGATTATATCTCTATTTCGGAGCATCTAATACTCATATCCTACGTTAGAGGAAAACTGTGTTCTTACTCGCTTTGCTGATAAAGGTTGCTGCTTCACTCCATGTCTGCAAAATCCAAGTAAGTTCAGTGGTTATTTTACCTGGATCTGACGAGGGACGTTGTTAGTTTTTCAAGTTATTCTTGTTAGATTTTAGATTTTCTTTTTTACCGAGTGAAGTTGGTCTTTTATGATTCTCTGTTTACTTGCGGAATATGGGATCCTTAACAGTGACAAACCGTCATGTTCTTTGGCTTATTTCCATACCCTTCTGTGCTACAATTTGCATTATCTTTCTTCTGTCCATTAACATGTGATTTTTTCTGCTTTCCATTAGATTTTCTCGGCCTGGAACTCCAAATGCCAATGCTTCGCCTGCTACGCCTCGATTCGCCAGCAAAAGTAGCCGTGGATTGGCAAAATCGAATGCTGACTCAGCTTCCCCGATGCATAATGCTCGTATATCTTTAGATGATCAATCCCCAAAATCCATCACAACACCACACAGAAGATCGCCTAAGCTGCTCTTCACCCCGAATGATGTAAGAACTTACCGACTTCAGGCACAAATTTGAGTTCACTGTCAGAATTAATCGTAGGATTGTTAGTTATGTCTGAGATTTTCTGTTTTTATTCGCGCTTTCGTGACATTTTTGTTTCCGTCCAGAAAAGGCCGACTCGCATCTTGAGACCATCAGAACTTCAGGAGGAGTTAAATCAAGCCCAAGAAGATCTGATGAAGGCAGAGGAAAAGTTGGCCATCGTCGAGAAAGAAAAAGACAAGGCTCTCAACGAACTTAAGGAGGCGAAAAGGTTGTCCTACGAATCACACGAAAAGCTCGTGGATGCGCTGTTGGCTAAAAAAAGAGCCGAAGAAAGTTCTGAGATTGAAAAGTTTCGAGCAGTCGAGTTGGAGCAGGTGAACATAGAAGAAGCTCAAAGGAAGGAAAGAGAATGGCTGAAAGAGATCGAAGCTGTCAGAAGCCAACACGCCGTCGACTTATCTGCTCTTTTATCTGTGACCGAGGAGCTTCAAAAGGCGAAGCAAGAGCTATCGATGATGTTTGATGCGAAGAACCAGGCAATGAACCACGCCGAAGATGCAACTCAATTAGCTGAGATTAATGCTGAGAAGGTTGAGTCTCTAACTTCTGAGCTGCTTCAGCTGAAATCAGTTCTTGAATCGCGGGCTGAAGCCGAGGCTAATGAGAAGAATAATTACACGTCCGAATTTAAATTGGAGGTGGAATCTTTAAGACAGCAGCTCAAGGTTGCAAAGGCTTTCGAGGAAAGCGTAGCAGAAAAAGAGGTTGTCTTAGAGCAGCTTAACGTCGACCTTGAAGCTGCAAAGATGGCCGAGTCTTATATGCGGCGGATTGCTGAGGAAATGCACGAAAGGTCGAAGGATTTCGAATCTCAAACCGAAGAAGCGAAGAGAATGGAAAGGCATGCCTCGGAATCTTTGGAATCTGCGATCAAACGATTAGAAGGAAGCAATGATTTGTTACACGGAGCAGAATCTGAGCTAGCGGATTTAAAAGAAAGGATGCGCTTGTTAGAAACCACTGTTTCTAAACAGAGGAATGATTTGGAAGAATCGGAGAGGAATCTCTTGTTATCCAAAGCAGAAGCTTCTCAGTTTGGTAAGATGATTGAATCTGTGATGTCTGAGCTTGAAACTGTGAGAGAGGAAAAGGCTCAGTCATTAGAGAATGAGAAGCTCTCCGCCGAAATGGTCCAAACATTGTTAGACGAAAGGAACAAACTCGAAAACGAACTGGAAAATTCGAGAGGTGAAGAAGATAAAAGCAGGGAAGCATTGGAAAGTTTAGCATTGGCCCTAAACGAGGTTTCCTCCGAAGCTAGAGAGACGAAGGAGAAGCTATTGTCTGCTCAGGTCGAGCGAGAAAATTACGAAAAGAAAGTAGAAGAATTGGAGCTCGTATTGAAAAGGACCAAAGACAAGTATGAAAGCGAGCTTCATGATTCGAAACAAGAGGTAGATGCTCTTACGTGCTCGGTCAAACATTTGAAGCAAGAATATGAGAACTTGAAATCTGAATCGGAAAACAAGGAGATTCAGTTGATAAACTCGGCGAAGATATCCGAAGAAGAGAAATCACTCATGGAAGACGAAACAGCCAAGCTGATTAATCTAGTGAAATCAGCAGAGGAAGAAGCTCGTGCATCGAAGCATGAAGAAGATCGCTGGAAAAGTTCGTTTAAAGAAGCTGAGTCAGAAGTGATCTACCTAAAGAAAGCCCTCGATGAAGCAAAAGCTGAGAGCATGAGTTTTAAAGAAGGCTTAGCGAACAAAGAAAAGGAGCTTCGTAACGTTCTTTTAGAGAATGAAGAACTACGAAGAAAAGAGGAGAGTTCTCAGGAAAAGGAGGTCGAATTGCCAAAGCTGCTTGAAGAAGCTTCGACCGAGAAACAATATGGTGAGACGTTCGAAAGCGAAAAAGACCATGGCTTCCTACCCAAAGTGGTGGAATTGACCGAACGAAACGAAGAAGAAGATGCAGAAGCTGAATTAGAACAGCCTCGTTCTCCGCAGAAAGAAGATATAACCCCAAAGGAGAAGCTTACAGAACATGGTGAGGAAGATGACGATTCCTTGCAAAGAGCTTCGGAAACTGCAGAATCAAACGGGAAAGATGAGAAAGAGAAAGAAGGTGATTATTCTACTGAATCCGACTTAAAAATGTTTGAAACTTGCAATACAGATGAAAAGGAATTGACTACTCAAGATCAAGAGCGGGAATCTACCGACGACGAACTTGAACAGAAAGCTGAGAATCCATCGGCTGAGAGTATCAACGATGGCACAACATCACCTCCTGGAAAAGAGAACAGCAGTCAGAAGAAGAAGAAGAAACCTCTGCTTCGAAAATTCGGGAGCCTACTGAAGAAGAAGAGCCCGGCTAAGTCGTAATGTAATACAGTTCAACCACTTACCACCATCTTTGTCCTGCTGAAAAATTGGTTAATATAGGAATATTAGACTCAATATTAGTTTGTGTTGATTGTTTGTTCGTTTATTTCCTGGTTTGTTTTCCGTGGTTGTTTGAGGGGGGTTTGAATGTGAAGGGATTTCTATCATCTTGAGACTATGTCGAATTCAAACCTTTCCTATGGTATTCGACTCAGAGTACGTTCGAAGCTTAGAAACATGAATCGTAAAGCAACACAGACGACAACTGATGAGACAGCAGATCAGATGCAAGAGTGGATTGTAACACGAAGTATTAAAGAAACAACTCGAAATTCAAATTGGCGGCGACCCCTCTCTCTATCTGCCGTGGTAATCAGTCAATTAGTGCTGTTCGAATTGTTGTAGTTCTTCTCCAAGTGGTCTTTTGCAGCTTGCATGACTGCAGCTAAGGCATCAATGGAGACCAACGATGCATTAGCAGCAGCCTCTTCTTTGACCTCGTACTCGATAGTCGACTTTGTGATGCACTGATCTTTCTTCCCTTCGTTCTCCTTAATCTCCAATCGGACCCTATACAGAGTAAAACCAAGGTCCAAGAACCCGCCTTCGACAACCTCGGTTTCCTTGAGCAGTTTCTCCTCGTCCACCACCGTGAACTTTTCTTTGAAAGCCATAACAGTCTCGGGCCCTAACCAATACAATGAGATATAAAAAACATTCCATCTCTATAACAACATCATAAAGAATATAAGAAAAATGCCACTATCCGTGTGTGACCTGTACGAAAGAAGAGCTCGATGATGGTTCCAACGCCACCGTCGCCCTGTACGACGTCGACCTTGCTTACGACATGGGACAGTGATTCTCGGACAAGATCTGCGAGCTTGAGGGTTCCATATAGGTTCCAAGCTTCACTTGCAGGCACATTTACCTCTATCTCCTTCGACAGTGTTCCAAACATTTTTCCTTCTATCTTTGTGTGTAGGTAGATTTGGATAGATATATATTGTACCTTGTTCTATATATGCTTTGCCCTGATGAATCGAGGCTGTTTGGACTTTTGCCATGCTGTCGTAACAGAGCATCAAATGGACGGCATTGGGTAAAACCAGACAAGAGATAGCACTCGAGAATCTTGGAAAATGTGGCTGAGAATCTTTTAAGTCTGAGAGAGATTGACCCATGCAGCATAGTTTTGTATGTATATAGAGAAATAGTTATTACAAGTAAAACAAGAAAAAAATAAATACAGTTTTAATGAGGTTACGTCAGTGACAACGTTACGAGAAATACAGCATAAATATCATAGATATCTCACACGCCAGATGATGGAGAGCATAAGTGATCGAATGATGCCCCCTAACTGCAAACTGGGCAAGAATAAGAAAAATTACCATTGTTGTGGTGCTAAGAGCGCACAGTCGAAGAATGATTCTCTTCCAATTTGCCTCACAATGACTTCAACATCTGCCTCGGCCATTATCTCGTCCCCTTCACCTACCTCAAGCATCTGTCGACTGTCCGTTTTCATTCGATGAATTGGCATGCGCGATATAAAAAGGAATTTGCGGTTCAATGTGGAGCAATATACCAAGAATAGTCAGTTGGTACACTACAACAAGTGATTATGATCTTAATATTTCTTCCTCCGATTGAATTTGCTCAGACTCCAATTCCATACTGAAATTCAGCTCCGTATCCACACTACGCACAATGTAGACACGAACTGTACCAAGTATTGGGTATCGAAATCTAAGTTGCACAAACGAACAGTCCAAAACTTTACAGATGTCGAAGTCTCAGCCAAATCTGAGCTCAAAATCCCTAATCTTCTCTCTCGGAAGCAGCCCTACGCTTTCAATCATTCACCTGAGCAGGAAAAAAAAGGTATCGGAAAATGAAAAAAAAAAAATTTGGACCATTTCTCGATTTGTGCGTGTCATCCTTGCGCAGGGGCCATGCTAATCTTCTCTGTATCGTTCCAATTTTATCGGATGTCCCCGAAGGGACGCCCTATGCTCTGAGGATTCTCTATATAAACATAGCTCTGCGCACCAACCTAAGCGGTGTGGGACATCAGCTAATAAACGAAGAAAAATTTTAGTGGGCTGAACCTTTTCAAGGTTCGTCTTATCGGGCTTTATATGAATGACAGTTGTCAGGCCCAGCGTATACTCGAAGCCCACCCATTTTGAGCTGTAACTAATTTGAAGATCGATCATATATAGATTAGATTATTCCATTTATGGAAATAAAATATTAATCAGAGTCCCAACCATATAACTCTGAAGACAAAGGAGTGCGTATATAACTTAAACCTTACACAACTATTACCAATTAAATACAGGAGAGAGCCTTTACTTTCGGGGGAAACATATCAGACAAGAGAAGAGACTCAAGAACTAATGTCCACGAGGATGCTGTCTAACCACTTCAGACCTTCTAATTCTATCCCACTTGCAATCCCACGATCCACGAAGCACAACTGGGGAGAAAACAAGGGAAGAAAAGAGAAGTACATTATGAATTCTGACTCATCGATCGGAAAATGTTGACGTTGTTTTACCTGGTACTGAGGCTTCTTCAGCGTGTGCACGCCTCTCTTAATTCGTTTCTGCCATCCGTCGTTGTCCCTGAGTGATGTCTCAAGAGCTTTCGTATTCTGAAAACATAACATTTCACATAGTGAGGATGCCTTCAGCACAAGACACACTTGGATTCTGAGATATTTTCAGGATATATACTGAGAGGAAATAAGGCAGAAAAAATGCAACAGATTTTTTAACAAATATCTCACCACAGCTGGGTCGAAAATTAATAAATTGAACTGCTGAGTTCCTCCCTTTGAGCGCTTAGCCTGAATGCCGACGATGGTCCTTGAATGCCCATCATGCTGGAAGTACAATGGCCTGCTCTGGTAAAGTTTATATACTGTTATAATTAACTGTTGACGCTATTTCAAATAAAGAAGGCAATTTTTTCAAGCGTTTAAGCCATAACTCACGCTTTCTCGCTAAGAACGACTCTGCGATTCCCTGATTTAGGCACGTTGTCGCCAGAAAAATATCCCCAAACCCACTCAATGAGAACCTGATGACCCGTAATCTCATCACACGAGGAACTAGAGCATTTATTATTTCTCGAGCTTCCATCATCTTCAGAACCGTGCAATTTCCCATAAGCTAGAAACGTATCCATTGGCCCATAAACCTTCCCACTCCCTTCATGTTTGCTATCTTTTCCAGTGATTAATGAACCAGGGGAAAAATCAACTATCCTAGCACGTAGACCGAAAGACCTTAACAGCGCAGCACATTCCGTTGTTCCAATCCACGTTTTCTCTCCACAAATTTTACTTTTGAAATCACGCGCTCCAGCAATATCAAAGCCGTTTTCCCAAGCGAGCTCGAGCCACCTCTGAAGAGAACTGATATCAGGTACATGTCCTGAACCACCATATAAGGCCTCTCTTGCTTCTTGCCTCTCCTCTATCAAGTGAGAGCTGAGCATTTGAATGTTACGCCACCCACATCCCCAACCAGCATCAAATGACTCACTTTGGTAATGATCCACGTGTCCCGAGAGTATGCTTACGGAGTTATCTGAGTCTGATTCCAGGCATTTTCGCAGTAGATCCATCAAACTGACTTTTGTCTCAAGCCTTACCTCCTTTTGTGAGGGTATTATGGAAGAATAATTTTCAGTTCCATTGGGATTAGAAGAAGAAGAAGAAGAGCTGGTCTGAAGATCTCCAGAGGTATCCTGCCCATTTACATAGGAGAAAACAGAACTTTGTCAGTATGAGGAATTTTATGTTGTGTTCATCACCAGCCCAACAGTTGGTATCAATCAGCCAATCAAGAAAACATCCTAGGTTCTTTTTTTTCCTGTTGGCATTTTTCCATACTACAGGATCTGTTTAAGCGTATACAAATCAGAATAGTTCTACGAATTGCAAATTAACTTACTCGCTCTGAGTAATACACAAATAACGAAAAAGACCGTCGCTATCTAGATGAACAACTTCTGATTACTGAAGTTGCTATAGTCATATTTACCATATACATATGACAAATCGTCCCTGTTCTTACAAACAAATTCTTGCAACTTAGGTGTGCGTAATTGCCCGAACTTACAGGAAAATTCATACGTCTCAAATTCGAATTTTTGAGCTGATAAATCCAAAACCAAACGAGTCACAAACAGAACACGTAGGCCAAACAGAGCTTACAATAACATAACCATCACGCAGAGCTCGCGGCGGCGTAGGTGGAACAAGAGCAATTTGCTGTGCCAACATGAAATCGCCGGCGCAATCTTCTTCAGGAAAATGTTCTCTCACATGCCTGTAAATGGATAAAAAAAAAAACATCAACACTAATTATTGAGCCACTCCATGAAAGTCAATCGATTAGGGAGAAGAAACATTAAAAAAAAAGCTTACATCTGCAGCTCGTCAGCGACGACACTCAGATTGCAAATAGGGCAAGTAGAAGGTTCCATTCTGTGGATTTAGAAAAGCTGGGTAGCTGAAGCGCCAAGGGAGACGAGGTGCTATTTAAAAAGGTGCGTTTATTTATGAATGATATTAAATAATTAAGACATTTACTTATCCTTTAAACAACGTATATCACATTTATTTCTTTATATAAGATATTCGAATATTACAAACTGCTTTTTTTTTTTCGAGAATATTACAAACTGCTTTAAAACTAAACGAATATATGCGGAGCCTAAACTGGACATGAATGGATCAGAGCATTTGCCTCCTATGCAGAGACATCATAAAACGAACGTTAATCCATCGAAAAACAAAGACAGTAACTGTCAAGCCATTGTCCGCCAACGGTTGTTAACTAACCATTGATGGAGTTTCCTTCATCTTTCTATATAAGCAGCATTCATTTCTTCCTCTCCATTTCATTCCAACCAAAAAGAAGCAAGAAAAAAGTGTTACTTCTCTTCGCTCGAGCTTTCTTGCTTCTTCCTCGAAAAAAAGAAGTCTTTCTCTGCTTTCCCTCGTCATTTCGATTTTTTCTTCGACAAAATAATTATGGGGGGCTGCGTCGGCAAATCCAAGGACTTCAACGCCGAGGAAGCTCCAATCGAAGCACCGATCGCTCCCATCGCAGCTGAAAAAGTCGAGGCCGAAACCGTTGAGGTAATCATATCATTATCAAGATTTTCAATTTAGATTATTTTACAATTAATGTTTTCCAGGAAAAGAAAGAGGAGCCATTGGTAGAACCATCGCCCGAGGAAGCAACAGCAACAAAAATGGCCGAAGCTGAGACCAAGGAAGAGAAAGTCGAAGCCGTTGGAAAGGAGGAAGAAGCCAAGAAAGTTGCAGAAACTACTGCATAGAAACTTACTACAATGATGTGTTTAGGATCATTCTTTCTTTAGACTTCTGTTTAGTAGCCATTCTTTCTGCAAATTTTTTGGTACTATTTGATGGAATCTAATGTATGCCTTTCATCGAATAATCATGTAATAGAAAAAGCCTGGACTTTTTCTACAGTTACAGTCGAATATATAAGCAACGTCCTTTTATCGAACCGAATTCTCAAGAATCATTCAAATATTATACAGCAACTCATATATGAATCAGTGCATGCCAACCACCATTCCATTTTCCTTGGATTTTCCTTCGACGTCTTCATCATCATCATCATCCTTCACAGCTCGTAATATCACGACGATCAACAAAGGAAAGCTTACGGTCATAAGCGCCCAATTCGCCACGAGCTCGTGCAAAAATGGCACCTTATGCGTGTCGATCTGCCAAGCAACTGCAGCGCCAGCGCTCTGCACTCCTTTGTAAAACCCAGCATACCTAAAAATAAGCGACAAACTTACTACGAAAGACTAATCCGAGCATGTCAGAAAAAAGACCGAAAGATATGGCAGTAAATCAAGTACCTGCTAAGAACCTCAGAATCATCAGCCAAAGCTCCTATAATCCAATAAACCATGCTCTGGAACATAGCATCAAGCAAGCCATAACTGAAGTACAGAACGAAAGGCCCAGCAAAATCATCACCATCCTTGAAATCAAGAACTCGACTGGGCAAATCGTTACGGCCATAGCCGAGCTGCTTAGCCAACCCACCGCCCCATATAGCAGTTCCAAGAACAGCCACGACACCAACGCCTAAAAGCCCACGAGCCCTTCTGCTCTTAAAGCTGAAGTCCATAACGTACCCAATGAATATCGAACCGATCATCTGTGCCCCCCAATAGAAGACATTATTCAAACCTCGGGTTCTTAAGTTGAACAGAATCCCATTAACGTTGTTGAATTGGTAGCTGTAGAAGAAGTTGCTAGCCCAAGAAGCTGGCACCATCAGCAGCATCTTCCAGTTTAGGAACAGTTTCAGAACTTCGATGGCTTCGATCCTAACGTTGGAGTACTGAACGTTAGTGCAATGAGAGCCATCGTTTCTTACTACACGACTAGGGTGTAATATCGATAAGGATAGGACGGTCCCTATTGTCATAAACACCATGAAACCTATGTAAGTGCCGTCGTTCACGGAGACTGCTTTCGCTCTGTGGAAATTGGATACGAATGGGATCAATCCACCGATCACGCCTCCCATGTTGAAAATGCTCCAAAATATGGAAATGTATGTGCCTTTTCGATCGTGGGGTGGATAGGACGTCATTATAGCGCCTTGCGCAACCCACAATAGCCCAGCGCCTATGCCTAGGACAGCGCCGGCCACAATTGCAAAGGCTTGGTGGTGGTAATGGTTGTAATAAAGAAAAGAGCCTGCGTATGCATAAATGAACGAAAGATTGCATTTTTAAGCCAATACATGACTTGGAGTATACCAACAGTCGCCTATCGATAATCGAACATTATACAAATTTCTCAAATTCGATGAGCGAAACCCATGGTTAGAATCGCGCAATTCATTTTTCTTACCTGCGTACAAGACGTAAGTGGAGCATCCACAGAGCAAAGTCAGCTTGGGTCCGAGGATGTTATAGATCCCGCCGCCTAAGATGCCAAATACGGCGAACGTAGTGTACAAAGCCGTGTTTGCGTTGTTCGCCGCCGTGGGGTCCACCTGCCCGCCGCCGCCCATGCCGGAGAGGGCATTGAACATGCCGGGACAGCAGAAGCAGACGAAGCCTATGAGTATGACCTGTACTAAAGGTGAATTGTAACGGAAATAAGAGGGCTTAGTGGAAAGATTAATTGACGAGCCATTTGCAGTCTCTTCGTCGACTTGCGAACCCATATTTTGGTTCTTCGAAGAAGCAGGTAAAGAAAAATGGTAACTTTCTTGGTTGAATGAACTGGGTAGTTTTTTGTGACGGCTATGTGAATCTGTGTGGGAGTGAACTCTATTTAAGGGGGAGCGTTTGAAAATAAAATTGGAAACTTTTGTTGGAAATCTGAAAAATAAGATAGAATTGTGACGAAGGTAGACATGCAATGTAATGACAAATGGAAGCGATAGAGATATTTTTTGGCTTTAGTCCTAAAACGGTTTGCTGCCGTAAGAAGACAAACGTATTGGGAAGATTCCCTATCACAGCATTGACTTTCAACCATTTCGAGGGATTGATTGACTTCGATAATTGCCTGCTGCGAAAAATCATATATTTCAAGGATAAAGGTGAAAATAGGATTATCGGAAAAGTAAAAAATAAAAGTGAAAATAGAATTTCTCTTTTGGATATTTTTTAGGGTTAGCTAATTAGCTTTTATTTGAGTATGATATGTGAAATGTCCTCAATGGAAGGAAAATTCTTCATTAACAATAAATGCACTTGTTCTTTTTCTTTCTTGATAGATGATTCGTCTCCTTCAAGTTAATCATACTACTGTTATATTAAAGATCCATGCTTCTGACCATGATAATGACCAAAGATATTAGCAGTTAATTAAGCTTTGACTATGTCGTCTCAGACCCACAAGGCAAGAACGATCTTGAAAATATGTCGGGTTTTGCTTGTCAAGAAGATAAGGCCGCCTCTAAAAACAAATCAAATGGATAATTAGTTGAGGTAATGAATCTTTTCGAAAAAACAATTACAGAACAAGCTAGCCGCCCAAGAATCCGATCAGCGTATTATTCTGCCTGGTGAATACTAATTACTATTCAATCAGTTCGTCCGTCAACTTCGTAATAGTATTCTATGGTAATAGCCTTGAAACTCATCTCCTTCAACAGAGATCCACAACTTTAAGTGAAATTGAGGACGGGTTGATTGCCATAGCTCGTTTATTCAACAGATCAATGGAGCAATTTGCACGTATTGAAACAAGATTCTGATTATAGGACTCAACCAAAGAAGACAGAGTATAAATATAAGGAAGTTGTACCAAAACAAAATAAAATAAAAACAGCAGCAAATCCGTCAAGGAAACTGAGTACCGAGAAAACAGAGACTGAAAAAACACAGAAAACGGTGGTTCAACGATCATATAAGCCTAAAGCTTAGGAGGCTTCTTCCACAATGTTTCCCTTCTCACTGACGTAGATACCATCAAGGAACTTCCTTATGTCCTTGTTCTTCACATGACATTTCTGTCAAAAACAAAAAACATAAACAAATTATTCATCACGCAAGGCCGATGGTGTAAACAACAATTCCAAGCTGAGAAAGAAAAGGGATGCAATTTATTACCTGGTTAATCAAGGCAGCTGATCTAGACACAAGCTCAATATCATTACCATCCAAAACCAGCTCGTCTTTAACCTTCTCGGATCGCACAACTGAAACCCCTTCAAGCATGTCCACTTTCCTCACCTGATATTGATAACAGAGGAAGAGATTACTTAGTGCTAATGTAAATTGCAACGAGGATAGATATAAAGAGAACTCCGACCATACAGTAAAACGGTGATTGATAGCCGTTTCTGATTTACTCTTACTAAAGATGGGATTTTTCTTTGTATTTTGTATTGCTTAGGTGGTAATAGCCGGTGATTGACAGTGTTAACATAGTGGTTTTGTCTGTTTGGATATACGTGGTACTGCTCAAGTTGAGTTCAGAATCGGAGTTGAAAAGATAATAACATTTCACTCTCATTCTGAACTGACTTGAGCAGTGGCAGTCAAAACCACTATATCCAACACGTCGATCGCCATCTATCACCCCAAAGCAATACTAAATACAAAGAAAAATCCCATCTTTAGTAAGAGTAAATCGAAAACATACCCTCTTCTCTCCCAAGAAGTTTCGGATCTCAATGGAGGTCCCATTGTTGCCAATCGAAGCGTTGATCGGAAAGTGGGCGTACACGAACCGCATCTTGTATCGGTACCCCTTGGTGACTCCGTTGATGAGATTAGCCACGTGGCTCAAAGCCGTACGAATAGCAGCCGTCGTCTTCCTCTTACCGAACCAGGCGTCGACCTTGAGCTTCTTCTTCCCCGTGGCCTCGTCCTTGATGAGCTGGAAATCGAGGCTCAGATGCTTGAAGTCGCGAGTGAGCTTGCCACGTGGACCCTCGACTTCGATCACCTTAGCCTTAACCTTCACGGTGACCTCATCAGGGATATCCATCGTGTCTGAAGATAGAATGGTCTTCATTTTGGATCGATGTGCTGCTACGTTTTTTGGATCACTGGGTGAAGTGTGTGCCTCGCTGCGAGACAGTCTAACGAAACGATACACAAGGGCAAATGCATTATATAGTAGCAAGGAAAAGCCCTAGGATTGACTATTATTGGGCTGCAAAGCAAAATTTATTATTGGGTCGCTGGGCTCAAAGTTTGTCCCTGTTAATACAAATTTTATTTAAAATTAGTGGATAATGATAACAAGTAAAAAAGTAAGGGATTTTACATAAAAAATACACATTAATATAAAAATTAGCAAGTCCGTACCATGTCAGTATTTTTTTTATATGCAGATACATGTCACAATAAATTTTTCGCACATTGGTACCTGCTCGTATCACACTTAGGACGAAGACGAGGGAAGACGTTGATCATGACATGCGTGGCTAAATCCAAGGTCCGTGTTATGCCCATGAGTTTCGCTTTTTGTTTTCGTTCTTCTTTATGGAAAATTCTATTTTTAACTTTGGATTTCATTTCATTCATCCAAATGGACACAAAATTACAATAGAGCAACAATAAAAAAAAATACAGCAAATTTGACTATTTATATTGCGTAAAGACAAGACCGGTGATAGCACAAATGTCCGTTCACAAATCAAAAAAGAAAAAAGAAACCCTGAGGGGACACTCCCACTAGGGGAGGAAATACACTCTCACGAGGGGAGGAGGCTCCCGTGAGGGGAGAAAAACTCTTACAAAGGGGAGAAAACTCCAAAAAGAAGAACTCCCCTGGGGAGAAAACGCCACGACCCAAAAGGGCCGAGCGGAAGATAGGGTGGCCGGCGGACGTACAGGAGGTAGAGACGGTTGCAGACCGTGGGTCGCCCCAACAGGACCTGAGGTGAGGCGGTGGGCCGGTAGATCGAGGCGCAGAGGAGGCGTGGCGAGGAGGTGGGTGGTCTAGCACCCCACCCTGAGCCGTAGACGGTGGTGGCGGTGGAGGTGAAGGAGGGCGCGACCGGCGGAAGCTGACGTGACTGGCAGAGATTGGCCGAGCAAAGGTGGAGCTTGTCTCGCCTTAATGAAAGAAAAACGAGAAAATAGAAAGAAAAACTAAAAATGAAGAGAAGGAAAACAAAGATCTCCCCCACCTCCATTAATGCAGGATGTGGGAGAATTTTTTTTTTTTTTTTTTTTTTGTGGCGGCTTGCGGGAGAGATTTCGAGAAACCCTAGAGAGAGGATGCTGCATCAGTCTCTCACTTTTATATCTTGGACTTTTATGGAAAATTCTTGATATGTAATAATTGCTCGTTTTCAAGATCCCCAAAAGAAGTTGGAAAATTTAATGCTTCAATCATATTAAGATTGGTGCTTTTAGAAACAGGTAGAAATACATTCAATATTAGTTGGATGGTTGATTAGTTGTTTATTCAGTAGCATGTTGTCGTGTAATATCAGAATTTTTTATTGTAAGATGGCTTTGAAGGTGGGCGTGCAAAAATTATCCACATTCTCATCCATATTAGTGAGTAATACTTGAAAAAATTTTGAAATGATTACTAAACTAAAGGCCGAAGGAAAAGGCAAATAGTGTGAGATTTGGATTGACATTGATTCGATCTTCAACCGATATCAAAATGCCATCAAGCTCGAAATCAAGTACAAGAAAAACTCATAGTTTCTAACCCTAACTGTTCAAGAAATTTTAGGGATCTAATTGCACGAGAATCTAATTCCTTTGCATGCTTATGCAGTCGGATATTTAGTACATGCGCAATCTGATCAGTGAACTTCTTCGATACATAATTGGTAGCATTATGACATTCCGTGCTTAATTACATAGCTCGTTGGCATTTCGGTATTGACTGAAAACCAATCAAAATTAAGAAATGAAAAATTACCGGAAGAAGAAGGCTGCAAAACTCACGGATAGAAAATGACCATCCCATTTACAGTAGAGACCAACTCGTTCATTGAATTGCCAAAGAAAAGACATATATTTCATATTTCCGGCTTTTAAATTCATGACAAGAGCGAATGGACGAAGTAAAAAGGTAGACAATCCAACATGAATATGCCAATATTTCTTGAATCCACAATATCCCATGAATCATTTTCTGCAATGAATTAATTCTGTACATATGAAGAAGCCAAAGCAATTGATGTTTGTTTTGCCTTACTGCATAGTATGCTAATTTATAGATCTGAGCGTTCATGTGAAGGTGAAGAAACAAATTACAATTTTCACGTGAAAAAACTGCTACAGCAGCACAAGTGCTCATCAATGCCACATGAACTCAACCCCTTCACACAATAGAGCTCAAAACTCGGTTGAACCTTCGAAAAGTTAGAAAATTAAAAATTTATGTATACACATAGATATTGTGTGCTTCAGAAAATTATTTAGATAATTACGGGCATTTGATAAGCAATTAACTTATTTATTTTTTTATGGATCGTAATCAAGTCTCGTGGAAGGGATTGATGGAGTTTATGTACTATTGAATGGTCATAACCTAATCTATAAGTACGCCTCTAATTCCATCCCGATTATACATCATGAAAAATAGTAACATAACAGTCCAAAAAAAAAAAACCAATTATAATACTATATGATTTATAGCATATCTCATCTTCAACATTCCTTTCATATATAATATATCAATAACGCAAAAAGATCCATACAACTCAAGGCATTCCAACATCAAACATAGAAGAGAGATCTCAAGAACAAAGTCGGCCATAGAAAACATCAAAAACAAGCAAATATTGAAGTTTTTTTTCGCTGCAAAGCTTATTGATCGATCTATCAATTCGACAAAAGTCTTACGCGGAGGCGTTAGTCAGCTGCTTCGGAGATTCAGCTGAAGCAGGCCGCAATTTAAAAAAGGAAAAAAAGAAAGAGAAATGAGTTCTTATGACAGCAGATAATATAGAAGACTTTCTTAATACATACTTGTACCTTCTAGAAAGAGTTCGAATAGAAGAATGTTCTTACAGCGGCGAGTTCGTCTTCATGTTTTGGTATAAACGCGGTGTCAGCCTTCCCATTCTTCTGCGGCCAAATTAGAATTAGAAAACAAAAAGCATTTTTTTTTTATAAATTTCTGAAGATGCATATTACATGATTGAGTCATTACAGTTAGGTTGTGATATCTGTACCTCAACATCGAGGATAAGCTTATGGTAGTCTATCGTAGTTGGAACACCTAACCATTAAGTTGCAGCAACGGAGCAGTTAGTGATCGATTAATGAAAATTATCTCAGAAGATTCGTCGAAAAATGAAGAGCAATAGTTTACGTGTGATTATGGTGTCATCAAGAGCCCTCTTCATGCGTTGGATTGCCCTTTCTCTTGTTGGAGCCCATCCGATAAGCTGAAAAAAAAGTATATTAATCGAAATACCTCATACACGTGATCAATCAAATCAGATTAACATGAAACAATTTAGCTTCCTAAACCTTTCCAAGAAGCGAATCGTAGCTCGGTGGAACCACATAATCGGGATATACATGGCTATCCATTCTTACAGAGGGCCCACCGGGAGGAAGGTAAGAAGTGATTCGCCCTATTAGAAAAAAAAAAAAAAAATTCATTGCTTCGAATCGTAGTTGATTCAATTTCATATGTAATATTTAAGAACTCTAACTGAAGACATCACCTGGCCCAGGGCTGAAATTCTTGAAAGCTTCTTGAAAGCATCTCTGCGTTGATACGACACTCAGTCGAATGCCCGCTGAGCTTTATTTCATCCTACACACCAAAAAACATTCATAGATCATAATATATCACAGAGATTCACAACAAATTTTTCATTTACAAAAAAAGATTCCATTGAAATATTACATGTGTGTAACGAAGCTTCTCTCCTTTAACTACACGAATCTGCTCTTCAATTAGGTCAACCGAGGATATCATCTCAGTTACAGGATGCTCCACCTATCATTTCATATGGTCGAAGAGAACATACACATATCACCAAGATTCTTCTCACTTTATGTGTCCCCATTCGAGGCTCAAATGCTTGAAGTCGCGAGTGAGCTTGCCACGTGGACCTCGACTTCGATCACCTTAGCCTTGACCTTCACAGTGACCCATCAGGGATATCCATCGTTTCTGAAGATAGAATGTGAAGTGGGGCGGTCTCGAAATGAATGTAAAAACACTAAGTAGTAAACTGATGTTGGATGACATGTTCGGCTAACACTCAATCTTACTTTCAAACGCACAGCGGAAATGATAATAACTTTGTGACGAAACGAAACGAACACGTGAAGTAATTTTCTGTAGCAGGCGCAAACTCCACTATAAAGATGGATTACAAAAACTATCAGAAAGGATAGTTAAACCAAACCTAGCAAAACTACGAATCAAATGATTATGCAAACACAGTCTTTCGACCTTTGAAAAGCTAGGCTAAAAAGGTAACTCTCGTAAAAAGTAGTGCTCGCTCAAACTCGCTCTTATAATCTCGTTTTCCTCGTTGTGTTCAAACGGTAAAAGTTCTTCGCTATGTATATGTCTAGACTTCTAGAGGACTTCTCACAACGACTTGACAACGTCTACTAACCTCCACTAAGTCTGTTAGATACCGTTATGACTCGATTTGGTCAGCTCCAATAGCTCGGTCTTCACTCGAGCTACAAGCCTCCTATTTCTAGTATGCTTCATTCCCATTTTTGTTCCAATTTATCCACGCTCTTTCCACACAGTTTGATTCATTCCAGCACTTATCCATATCCTAAAAATCACTAGAAAATGCCACGTCATCAATAAAATACGTTTTAGATATGAAAGATAAAACTGAGATAGGGAACATTCTCGGCCAACAAATGTTGACTAGAATGTTACCCAACATTGCCAATATCGAATGCTCAGCATTAATAGAATGATCTTCAATTTGGATCGATGAGCCAGCTGCGTTTGCTCAACATTAATAGAATGAGCTTCATTTTGGATCGATGAGCCAGCTGCGTTTTTCGATCACTGGGTGAAGTGTGTGCGTCGCTGCGAGACAGAGGAACGAAACGATGCAAAAAGGGCAAATGCTTTATATAGTAGCAAGGAAAAGCCCTAGGATGGCTATTATTGGCTGCAAAATAAAAATTTATTATTGGGTCGTTGGGCTCAAAGTTTGTCCCTGTTAATACAAATTTCATTTAAAACTAGTGGATAAAGATAACAAGTAAAAAGAGTAAAGGTCAGAATTATTTTTGGGGATTCAACACTTAAATACCTACATCAATAAAAATAAGACATATCAGTCCCTAGTCAGCTTCATTTTTAATCTAGGTACCTAGTTGAATTTTATTTTACTGATAGGTACCTAACTGACGGATTTACCCCTGCTAAAACAACTTTATTACATCTTTTACCTTTTTCTCATTCACGTTCATTCATTCCTAAACAAAGAAAGTTCTCACTCTCCCAAACCCAAATTTCAGATTTAATCCCAGAAATCGAGCCGTGTTCGTTGTTGCTTCAGATTCAACGTCGTCTGTCCACTCGTTCGTCGTGGTTTCCCCTTCTGATATCGGTAGGTAAGTCATTCGCAGTAATACCGTACGTCGTCGCATTTCGTCGCAGTATTCCCGTCCTCAATAGGCTTGTATCTAGTTTGATTTTGCCATTATTAGTTGGGTTTAAGCATTTTCGGTTAATGTTCGTAACAATGGCTGCGTGTTTTTGGAATAACATCGATTTGTTGTTCGATTAGGGGTTTTTTGTGCTTGTATTTTCGGATGGGTGAATTAACAGTTGCCGATTTGGGTTTTTTTGGAATGGGTTGATTTGATTTGTTCTAGTGGGGTCAATTTGTTTTGGTACTACATTATCACCGCATTTGGTACCCCCTGTTTGGGCAAAGTGGTACCCCTTGCGTGAATAAATTGGTACTGCTTGTTAACTGGTTTTTTCAAATGAGGTCAATTTATTTTGGTACTACATAATCACTGCATTTGGTACTCTCAGTTTGGGCAAATTGGTACCCCTTGTTTGAATAAAATGGTACTGCTTGTTAACTGGTTTTTGAACGGGGTCAATTTGTTTTGGTACTACATTATCACTGCTTTTGGTAACCTCTGTTTGGGCAAATTGGTACCCCTTGTGTGAATAAAATGGTACTTCTTTTTGACAGTAGATTTTTTGCAGAAATGCCTACGGAACAGATCTGAGCTGTCTTCAAGGTTCCATCCTGCGCTGTTTTGATCTACCATAAGCCATTTGGAGGGTAGGATGACCCCAGATAAAAAAGAAGCTATAAGAAGGTCTCCGTTTCACTTTTTGTAGATATGCTTAAGATGTCACATTCGTTTGCTCGAATTGTGGCATTGATAAAGCGTTATAGTGTATCGTACTTCTATGGCTGCTTGCATTTTACGTGACGAGCACAATTGTATGCTTGATCTGTTTGGTTAAGTTACTTGAATATGATGTGAGACCGTTTGGAGACTTTGTTTATGTAGGTTAACTTCTTTTGTGTTTGGGATGAGACCGTTCTGAGACTGTTTGGATTTTGTTCATGACTCAGTATTGTTCGCTTGTTGTGTAGTTCTGTAAATCTGTCCGTCTATTATGCAGTACCATAGGTTTTTATATTGTCATACCTTTTCTTTTACACACAGAGTACCATAATATGCAGCTTAATCGTACCATTAGGTACAAATATACAGTACCAAAACAGAAGATATGAAGAACCTTGTCTTGTATATTACCGTACCACGTCTTTTACATACGGAGTACCAAATGCAGCTTAATCGTATCATTATGTACATATATGGTGTACTATAAACAGAAGATATGAAGTACATAGTCTTTGATATTACCGTACCAGAACTTTTACACAGAGTACTTTAATATGCAGGTTAATAGTACCACTGGGTGTATATATATCGTACCATAAACATAATATATGAAGTACCTTGTATGTTGTACCATTATGTTGATATATGGCGTACCATAACAAAAGATATAGAGTACCTTGTCTTTTATATTATCGTACCATATCGCTTACATATAGCGTACCCTAAGTGCAGGTTAATCGTACCAATACGTAAATATATACCGTACCTTATATATCGCACATGAAGTACCTTATCTGTTGTACAGTAAGGTACTTTGTGATTTACAGAAGGTACCTTAACATTTACCTATATAGTATCATAACGTGCAGGTTTATCGTATCTATAATTGCACATATACAGTACCAAATTATGAAAGTATATCGTACCATTTGTTATACGATAAAAAAAATACATTCCTAATCGAATCGCGGTGCCGTGCGTGATTTGGACAATACCTAACAATATCGGAATGAAAAAAAAAAATGTGAAAGCCTAATGCACCGAATTCGCAGATGTACCACTCACCACATTATTCAAATTATGTTGTAGGTGTTCTTGCTTGTATCCTTATACTATAATGAATCATGGTATTCTAAGATTTACTTCATGCGTGCGGGGCGTAATGCACCGAATTTGATCTGAAACGTAGTTAATACTATATATTATTGGTCTACGGTGGTTCGAGATGAAAACGTAATTCGATCGACCCCGAAAAATACTAACCCTAGTATGACGTATCATATATATAAGGGACACCGTACCTTAAATATCTTTGTAGGGGTACCTATCGTTTTGTTTAAAGCGTACCAACGCAGCCACGGTTGCAGTACCCAAAATTACATATGACATGAAACATTTTATTAAACCCAACTGACATGTCAGATGAGCTGTCTTTTATTATTTAAAACCTCGGATGTCAGAATCTGTCCAAACATGACATAGAAAATGTCAGAAATCTGTCCACTCATGACTGAAAACGTCAGAAAAGTGTGCAATCATTACTGAAAAAAGTCAGAAATTGTCTACTCCTCTATCCACATCAACACATGCTGAAAGGCTTCGTTTCTGACGGAATATAGCCAAGTCTTAAATTCAAAGTTTTACTTTAATTTATACGGTACCTACTTCTGAAAGGATACAGTACCATATGTCGTACACTTAGAGTACCTATATTACCTATATTACAGTACCAAGGCAGCGTATATTAACGTACCAAATGTACATTAGCAAACTGGCATAGGTTACGGTACCAAACATGCAGGTCGTAGGGTACCAAACTGGCATAGGTTACGGTACCAAACATGCAGGTCGTAGGGTACCAAACTGGCATATATGACCGTACCAAACATGCACATCTTACCGTACCAAACTTGCATATCTTATGGTACCAAACTGGCATATATTACAGTAACAAAATTACATATATTACTGTACCAAATGCGCATATCTTACTGTACCAAACTGGCATATATTATGGTGCTAAATTTGCATAGCTTAGGGTACCAAACTAGCAGTCAGTACAATACCAAATTTACATATATTACGTTACCAAAACTGCATCTATTACTGTACCAAACTGGCATTCATTACAGTACCAAATTTATTTATAATACGGTACCAAATGTGCATATCTTACTGTACCAAACTGGTAGTCATTACAGTACCAAATTTAGACAAAAACAAAGAGCCATATACTATTGACACATTTGAACAAAACGAACCTACTGGCATCATTTAGAGAAAAAGAATGAGCCAATACCATACAAAAGAGCACCGAAAAAGGTTATGAGACCAAAAGCAAAAAGAAAATACATGGAAAATACGGACGCTACGTCGTTACGGCTTCTGTACAAGTACGGTTTCTGTACAAGGAAAATCCGCATTTTCTTTCAATGTCGAGTACAAACTTTGGAACGGAACTTGATACTTTATTGAGTCATGCCGGGAATCGATATCCGACCACCTTCTTTGGAGGGATACGTATATATCGATAAGCGTCGTTGCTTCATTGATTAATAGTAAGGAAGACTCCCTTTTATACTCACACATTGCAAATAACGTCCTGCCATCAAACGAATTTGCAGACGCCATATTTTCAGATAATATGGCAACCTGTTAAAATGGTACGGTGTATAGTTTAGATTGGTACTCCATAACTGGACATTTTGGTAACGTATAGACATGTTACTTGGTACGTAATATAAATACACAAAGATACTACATAACATAAATGTCCAATCGGACTGTGTCGCATAATGTATTTAGGTACGGTAACACAACATACAATGGTACGTAATATTCATAGGAAATGGTACGTCGTAACAGTTACATAAAAGAAAACCAAATCTCGACGGATTAGCCTCAATAACTATCAAATCCTAACATTCCACTCTTATATGGAGCTCATGGATAGCATTGAGCTCCCAGATTTGGGATAAACCTTGAACAAACGCCCAAAATCGATTAACCTAACTCAAACCAAAAGAAAAACTTACCTGATAAAATCAACCCCCAAAATCGAGAACCCAACGTTCAATAGGGTCTTCGATCCTTGTCCGGCACCGGCACGAGCAGATGGAGTTGGTCGGCAAGAAGAAATCGTCGACGGGGAGCTGAAGATCGGATTTTGCAGAGAGAAAAAAGCTGAAATGAAATTCTAAATCATTTAAAAAGGGTATTTTCGTAATTTTAGGTGATTAGGTACCTAAGTGTAAAAATTTTATTCAACTGGGTACCTAGCTATAAAATAGTTCTGACAAGGTACCTAAGTGGCTGATTTTTTCATATTGGGTATTTATGTGTAAATTTTCGATTATTTTTTTCATTTTCTTTTTCTTTCAAATGATAATTTTTGTTGATAACAACAAGATATACAATGCTAAAGAAACCCCCAAATGCACCTTTCTTTGGGACTTTTTTTCGATGAGAGCTTTCGATCCCTGAATGGACAGAGAGCCTTTTCACGACTCAATGAGCAGCTTGTAATTTAGGGTAATAGATTAGTCCAAAAGTTACACAAACTCAATGAGCATTTTATTTTTAATAAAAACTACAAACAATCAAATTTGAGAAGGGATATCATCAAACTTCATCACAAAGCATTCAGTAACAAAGAATCCCAGATAACACAACAGAATGTTTGCCATAATTAGGATAAAAATCACAAATAGGTTCATCAAGAAAAAGAGATTCTAAAAACCACAACAGATCATAACATCTCTCGCAATGCAACTACTCAAGCGGCTGATTGAGCAGCAGCAATTCTCTTCCTCGACTCCTCGATAATAGTAAGCTTGATACCTTTGCCCTTGGGAAGGGAAACCCATGGCTTTGTACCCTTGCCGATGGTAAACACATTAGTGAGACGGGTGGCAAACTCATGACCAGTAGCATCTTGGACATGGATGGTCTCAAAGCTTCCCTTATGCTTCTCGCGATTCTTGATAACTCCGACACGACCCCTGTTCCTACCACCTGTGACCATTACAACGTTGCCAACGTCAAACTTAATGAAGTCGACGATTTTGCCCGATTCGAGGTCGAGCTTGATGGTATCGTTCGCCTTGATGAGTGGGTCGGGATAGCGAATGGTCCTTCCATCGTAAGTGTTGAGGTAGGGAATTGCCTTCTTTCCAAACTCGACTGCTCTGACTTTGCACAGCTTAAACTGCACAAGGAAATTACAGAGTTGACTCATATGAACAAAATGAAACTGAATTCGTAAAATTAAGACGAATGCAAGTGTTGGGGCCAACAAAATTATCGGCGATGTTTAAGAATCAACTTTAAAGACTAGGGATAGAGCTTGAGGTACCTTGGCCTCCTCATCACGGACAGAGTGCAGACGGAACCTGCCCTTGGTGTCATACAGCAGTCGGAAATTCTCATTGGTCTTTGGGATGGACACAACATCTGCCAAAGAATGAGATATCAGGACATCGCATTCGCTATCTCAATCAAGTCGAATCACCCAAAGCAACAAGGACAGAAAGGAAATCATCATAAAAGGGCTTTCAATCACCCGAACAATCAAAGTGGTGCATATGATAATGGATTAATGACCTACAAAGACAGCTAATCAATGTGGTTATACATGCATTCCAACTACACATAACTCACAAGTCCAAAAAGAAGGAGGGAAAGATAGGAGCCATACCCATGAAACCAGCAGGATAGGTTTTGTCAGTACGAACTTTGCCATCGACCAGAACATGGCGCTGCATCAAAATAGCCATCACCTCACGGTACGTCAGAGCATACTTGAGCCTGTTTCGCAATATCAGAACCAAGGGCAAACACTCCCTCGATTTGTGGGGACCAGAAGAAGGTTTTGGGGCCTGATAGGACGTGAATAGAAATCGTGTACCGAGACAAAAACCAAGAACGTCAATCTAGGACCAAAAATCGAAATAAATAAATCGTAAGATCACAAAGGAAAGTACTCACGAAAGCGCCACCGAGCTTGTCAAGCATCCAATGTTTGGGCGCATTGAGCCTCTTCAAATGTTTCTTCAATCCGCGAGCCTGCAGTATACGGTTCAAAGAATATTATAGGATCAATGTATTACAATCGTAATGGTATGTAAGATCTGCGAACTAACGTTCACAGCTCGCAATCAGAAGATCTAACAACTACACCACCAGCGAACAAACAAAACCTATATCAACGCAATGCTTCCGCATTTCTCTTAGAACACCACGCTAATATTTACAGATCACAGAGCAAACAACTGATAACAAACATCAAACCAATCCACACCGCATCAAGCTCCTCGTTTTCAAAAGATCAACAGAAGTTGAATTCTCATAACCATCATCAAACTCACCATCTTGTCGTCGGCGGTTCAGTATGCAGTCGGGGTCTGGACACTGTCACTCCGTAAACTCCCCTTATAACCACGAAACCCTAATCCCGGTATTTATACATCTAAAATGGGCCTTGGGCTTTTAAAAGTTTATTGGTCCATTATAATGCTGTGCTCAGATTTTCTAATTTCTAAAGCAACCCTGCACACACATATATATATATATATATATTTTAAGTTCCAACTTCTTACATTTTAGTAGTCCTCATCGTTCTCTCATTCCCAATCTTACGCAAGTCACCATTATTACTGTTCTAAACTCTTACGTGTCAATTAAATTCAAAACTACAAATCCGTACCGTACCCCCCACCAGAATTGATCGGTAAATTAGCCAACTTGATTTGGTAGCTTGTCATAAAGTACACCACTAGTAGTGTACTTTTCTAGTTAATGTATCAACATAAATCTTCGATAAATAAACTGTTATAGCAGGAAGGGGGTAATTCATAATCAATAGCATCGCCATACCTAGTATGTGGCACATATGCTTATACTAATATACTACATATACACACAGCAGGCAATCAGCAATCTCCTCGCTCTCAAACGATAGTATATAAATCGCAAAAAAATGGAAGCAACGATAAGAACAAAAGAGAAGGACGAAGCGTGCAACAAAGCGGCCATGAAACTAGCACATAGCTTCACGACGCTAGCTATACTTAAGACAGTAGTAGAGCTTGGCCTCTTGGACGACATCCTTAAAAACGCAGGTCCTTCTTCGGACACCTTTTCTTTCTGCGTCTGAATTATCTGCTCGAATCGGTGCTGCTGAACAAAACCCAGAGGCCCATCTTCTGATAGATCGTATCCTAAGGTTTCTAGCGAGCAAAGGAGTCGTCAAGTGCAGTTTAAGGATGAGCCATGGCAGCAGCAGTACTAATGGCGTAGAGAGGGTTTATTCCCTTGGAGAAGTTGGCGAGTTCTTCGTAAAGAACGAGGATGGTGTTTCAATGGGTGCTCCAATTGCGCTAACGAATCTAGACAAGGGCTTCGTCGAAACATGGTATGAAAGATAAAACGACTTCTTAATTATTACGTCCAGCATAATAATGTCTTGATTTGTTAATAATAAGTATACTTAATGATGCAATTCTTGAAGGAATACATTTAACAGAGCCCATGGTGGTGATAGTGGATTTGAATACGCCGCCAAGGATTCAAGATTCAACGAGGTTTTAAACCAAACCATGTCTCGAAATTCGAATATCATAATGAAGAGAATTCTTGAGACCTACAAAGGGTTCGAGGGACTCGAATCCCTCGTCGACGTTGGGGGCAACGTTGGGACTTCACTTCATCTCATCACTTCCAAATATCCATCGATTAAAGGCATTAACTTTGATCTGCCACACGTCATTCGTCATGCCCCAAAGTATCCAGGTGGATAGTATTAATTCAAATCGTAGAATATATAAAAGCGTGTAAGTATTTCCTTTTCGATTTCCCAATTTGTTTTTCTTCGATTTAGGAGTGGAGCACGTTGGTGGAGACATGTTTGTTAGCGTGCCTAAGGCAGATGCCATTTTCATGAAGGTAATATGTACACATACATATATAGTGTTTTCATGCATGCATGGGCCTTCATTCATCATGCGTCTTAGTATTATATTATACGCTGCAAATAAAAAGAGGGTCTGTCACGACTGGGGCGACGAGCAATGTCTGAAACTGCTGAAAAACTGCCACGTGGCACTCCCAGAGAATGGAAAAGTGATCGTCACCGAGCACATTTGCTCTGAGGAACCAAACGATAGTGAGGCAACTGAGCTTTCCTCCACACTAGATAGATATGGTGATGCTCGCTTTTAATCCAAGCGGGAAGGAGAGGACAGAAGGAATTTCGCAAATTAGCCGAAGAAGCTGGCTTCAAACGCTTTCGCAAAGTCTGCTCTGCCTTCACAGTTTGGATCATGGAACTATACAAATGAAAATAAAAAACACAGGTCGATTCGAACCAAATCATATGTAATAAATGTTGATTCTACAGTTGCGTCTGGTCTGCGCAGATAGCTTTGGCAATAGATACACTTCGGCAGTAGATAGTCGGAAGATGGAGTGTCTTCAAACGCAGGTACAATTCGCGAGTACCCAGATGATGATGAGGGCATAGGTGATAACTATTATACACAACATGAAGAATAAATAGGCTTGGAGTTGATGAAGACTATCCATTACCGTAGACGTAGTCGAGGCGTGTGTTGGACACATTGTCCGTAAGACGAAATCGCCCCGATATTCTGTGCTTTCGATTAACAGCGATCGTCTCCAAGATACAACGACTTCTAAATTCGAAATCGTAGCACAACAATTTGAATTTTTCCGACTAACCGTACTCGAAATTCGAGTTTTTCTTGCTTCGGGATTTTAGGAAGTTGGGAGTGAATGATGTGATTTATGTGGGTTGAAGTGAATGAATTTTCCAACTCATATGGAGGTCTATTTATAGATTTTTCCTCGCAGGGAGTTAATCGCAATTCCAGAACTTGCTGGACTGCTTTTGTAATTTTTCAGGGACTAGATTGCAACATTTTTCAACTCACCAGAGCATAAGCTTCCCAATGCTCCTCGCTCAGATGCGGCGTGCGCGCCTCAAAGCGCCCATTGCGCACTTTGGCACGGCTCGGCCTCGGGCACGGGCTCGGTGCTCATCGGTGCGAGGCACCAGCTCGCACTCGGGCTATTATTTGAGCCAAAACTCATTTGAGCTTCTCAAGCCCAATAAGCCACTTAAGCCAAACCCACTTAAGCCCATATAAGCCCACCCACATGGCAAGCTCTTTTGAATAAACCCACATGGTTTCTATAGTTATAGTGAAGTTTTTCTTTGTGTCTTACCAATGTGGGACACTAAAATCCCACACTTAAACAATATCAACCATTTTAATCATTATAGGGCAAACTTCGAAAATTAATTTCTCATTCACCCGAATTCGGTTTTGAGCCTATTAATATTCGTTAGATTCCCCGTGACATAGATTCGTAATCTTTCAACGATTTCTCGTTTCGACATTCGATGGCTTCCCGATTTTAAAAAAAAAAAACCGAAACTGAATTTATTAAATGGGTTAATACCCATTTGGGCCCAAAGCCCATTTATCTTAAAACCCAACAATAAAGGATATGCCTCTAAATATTGACTTAAAACTCCAGCAATATGCACCAAATATCTAAGTAAGACTAGATGGTTCCTTGTACTGCCACTCGAATACCAGAAAGAAGGAAAAAAAAACGAGAAAGTAGAATTAACTAGCTCATGCTATCATCATTGTTGTCTTCATCATCGATGTCATACTAGGCTCTCCTCATAGCTTTTCTTGATCAGCACTACGTCGGGAAGAACGAGATCTTTATACATATTTTTGTCCAATTCGATACCACTGCTATTGGCAGAAGATAGGTCGTATCCAAGTGCATTATCCCCAGGATTTAGAAGATGGCCCAAGTGTGTCCTGACATTAAAAATGGTGTCGTTTTCCCCGAAATCTGAAACGCGGGCAACTTGGGCATCGGCCAAAATGTATCTTGATCGATCCACCGATATCGACTCCTGTATGAACTGGCTCTATGTCTAATACAATGTACTCCACTAGCTGCGAGCTTGATAATAAGGGCTTGAAAGGTGATCTCCAATACTTCTCGGCGTCGAGGTAGGTCTGCCTTAGAGTGAATGGGTCTAATAAAGCAATGTCTTTGTCCACTTTGTTGCATATCACCAGTGGTCCGAGGTTGCCTAAGCTCACGGAAACTTCCGGTGGAAGACAGATTAAGTCTTCGTAACAAATGGGGCAGATTTCGACCGAGAAAATCCGCTTGTAGTTGAAGTTATTGTGCTTTGGATCATCATGAGGCATGTGTTTCCTATCGTGACGAATCCTAACTGGAGCTACTCTGTCCACAAAGTTGACAAACTGCAAACCATGGCCGAGCTTATTGAAGAAGAAATCGATGCCATGGTTCATTCGCCTGATCCTTACAGCAGATTTAGCAGCTTCGTTCGTGAAAATAAGCTGCTCCAAATAGAAAAACGTTCTTCGGCGAGAAGGGACATGTTGCCTCAACTGTACAACGGCCACCCAATGGTCAGGATTTGCCCGAATCATCGTACAAGACCAGCACGTATGCTCTTGTATAACGTATTCAACTACGTGAGATTGTTCGAGGATCGCTCCATTTTGAACTTCTTTCTGAACCCTCAGTTTAACCTCAATCCTCTTGGAGTGAGGCTCGGTCCATAGGAACTCGGCATGTACTATACGGACATTATCCATGTTCCTCAATCTCTCGACGCATAAATTAAGCAGCTCATTAGATTCCAATTGGGCCTTAAGCCATGTTCTTGGCGGCTGCAAGTAGCTGTTGCATTCAGGGCAATGGATGATTACAACATGCTTCTGTAGGCCTTCTGTGATGTCCATATCTGTATAACATAAAAAAGACAGCTGTTGGATACAAATTACACATAGTAACTCAAACGTATTGGAAACGAAGGCCTCGACATCAAAGGACGGCCTAAATGGTCTAGCTAGGTTTTCCTCAAACGAAAATCACGTCCACGAAATTCGAAGAAAACTAATAGTTACAGGTTTTAAGAAAGTAACACAACAAAACAAATCAATCCACGCATCAGTTTTCCAATTGAATCACAAAATATATGCACCTTGATCGAGCTGCATTTTCTAAGAACGATGAAAGGTGAGAGCTAGGGCTTCGTTCCACGAATCGAATGCTAGTTAAAGACTAGGTTTTCATAATCGTTCTGATAATATTAAATGGGCTGAAGGCTTAGTCAGTTTGTGGGCCGATGCTTACTAAATATGAGGACCATGTAAATGTTTTGAATACCGTTGAGGTAAAAATCCATCAAGCAGAAAGTACGAGGACCAAATAATAAATAACACAAACTAAAATGGTGTAAAGAGCAAATTAGCTAGAAGCTTCAGCAGGCCAGAGTAGGGGTGGGCGTCGGATCGGGTAGTCGGGTTTCGGGTAGTTCGGGTTCGGGTAGTTCGGGTTCGGGTTAAAATTTTCACTACCCGAACCGACCCGATCTACGGCGGGTACCCGCTTGTCGGGTACATATCGGGTTCGGATACCCGACATCGGGTAGTCGGGTACCCAATTTTGAATTTATAATATAAAAATAAAATAATGCTAGGCGTTAAAAAAACGTCATGTCAACTCGAGGCGTAAAATAATGCAAGGCATAAAATATTACAATGCGTAGTCAAATACCAAAAGCCAAGACAAAAAGCAGAAAAACACAAAAGCTATTTCATTGCAAATACATATATAAAAAAAACTTGAGCGTAGCAGCATATAACAAAATATCTGAGTTCTTCTCAACTCCATCTTCTCATCCAACTGTGAGGCGTCAAATATCGATAATCGTCATGTCAACGCCGGATTTCGTCAACTCTACACGAAAAAGAATAAATTTTCATAAGTTAAGGAAATAAGTCCATCGCAATTAGAAAATAAACACATACCTTTTTCAACCATCTCAACTTCGCTTAAATCTTCTTCCACATTTATTGGCTTTGAGTCATGACGAAACCAATCTTGAGAACATATGATGGCTTGAACTATCCGTGGGAAAGAGAACTCCTAAACGTGTCAAGAACTCGGCCTCCGGTGCTAAATGCAGCCTCTGAAGCAACGGTGGAGACCGGAACCGCCAAGATGTCCCGAGCCATTTTAGAGAGGATTGGAAACCTTTCGGCATTTGCTTTCCACCATTTTAATATATCAAATCCTTCTTTATCATCTTCAATGTCTTCACTTAGATATTTCTCAAGTTCTGATTTCACATGCTCGCCTCTTACCTCCGTCTTGAACATTCTAAATTGTTGCTTTAAGGAAAATCTCTTATCTATCCCTTGATCATCTTCAAAGGCAGTAGAATACTTCCTCGATTGCTCTGTGTCTGTAGAACATGCGGTCGAAGATTGGCTAGAAGATATATCTGAACTTCGTGAAATTTGTTGAAGATTACGACTATATCTGAGCATATAGTCATCAAATAAACCATGAAGTCCCGTCTTTATCTGTTCCTTCATTTTTTCGCTCTTACCAATCTCACCATACATTTGATCAAGAGAAAACTCCAGAAACTCGAGTTTATGGCGCGGATCAACAATCACTGCATAATACACAACCATATTCATTCTTTCGATTGATCCCCAATATTTGTCAAACTTTTCCTTCATCCTTTTTGCCATCAAAGTCAACTCAACATCATTACCATTTATCCACTCCTTGAGGATCATATCAACCTCGCATATTTCATGAAAAACAACATTAGATGTGACATGCAAAGAACCTGAAATTCGCAACGTCAATCTGTAGAAGCGCCCCAAAATGTTAAGCAAGAACTTCGCTCTAATCCAATCACGATCATTCGGCACCCCATCGAACGGGTACTTACTTAGGTCTATTTTGTAATGAGGATCGGCATCTTCAAATGCATCAAAAGCTCTTCTAAGGCGTAAAGCGGAATCCAACATCAAATAAGTAGAATTCCATCTCGTTGACACATCGAGAGACAATAATTTACCCGATTGTATTTTCTCTAGCTCGACGCATTCTTGAAATCTTTTATATCGAGCCGGAGAATTCCGAATGTATCTTATTGCTCCCCGGATGCGAGAGATGGCTTCATTCTCTGTTTTATCTCTCAAACCGTCTTGTACGACAAGATTGATTATATGTGCAACACATCTCATATGCACATATTTTCCACCCAATATATTGTGGCCCCAATTAACGAACCTCCTCTTCAAGTAAAGAACGGCTCCATCATTAGATGACGCATTATCAACCGTGACAGAAAAGATAAGCCGACCCTTGCCTTTATTGAGTTCGAATCCAAGGCATATAATAATACAGTGACTAAAGAGACTACAGTAGTACATAATATAACACGCCCTAGTTGCATTGCAATGCACACACCACAGCCCACACAATATTAATATTAATATACATAGTATTCAATCGACTATTCACCTTGCCCACACAAACAAAACATATTTTATGCATATGTATACAAATGCACCTCGCATAAAGACAAGACACGCAGTAACAAGACAAGAGAAAGTGTGATACCTTTCTTATTTGCAATTTTGATTCGTCTATCAATTTTTGGCTATTAGATTTAGGGATTGCAGTGCAGTTGCATTTTATTCCTTCGTGGCTGGAGTGAGTCAGTGAGATTGTTGGAGTGGTAAAGGGGTTTTTTAATTGTTATTTCTAACTGGGCTACGAATAATTAGTGGGCTAAAATAGTGGAATCAGGGTTATTTGTATATAATATATTTTTTAATGGGCTTAGTAAAAATGCTCGGGTACCCGATCGGGTATCGGGTACTAATTCAACTACCCGACACCCGACCCGACATAATTAATTCGGGTATCGGGTTATCCGATACCCGAAAAAATATCCGATTTACCCGATCCGAACTACCCGAACCCGATCGGATCGGGTTTACCCGAAAACCCGAACCCGAACGCCCACCCCTAGGCCAGAGCATAGCTACCAAACGAAAAATGGAATTTTCGTCCCATAAATACGCGGAAGTGGATATTCGCTTTCCATCAATATCGCATCGACAAAAATCACGGCACTTTCGCCGTGCAGAACTAAGAAACCTCGTTTGCTCAATCCTATCCAGAAAAAATAGGGAGGCAAAAATAGAGAAAATCTATCCAATTCTTGTCATAGGACTAACTAACTCAACCCTGTGCAATCCTATCTAAAACTGACGGTGGAGTTTTAAACACCTGCAAGAGCATTGGTTGTCGATGTCTCAACCACTGGACCACAGCTTATATTATTCTTTGATTTTTCTTTTTTCAATCTGAAGAAAGGTTCAATCTTTATAACGAGCTGCACCGATAAGGATTCAACCTTTCTTGTTTTCTCAATCCTCTGTATAAACTGTACATACTTGGCCTCTTGTATACCTGTTGTATCATCTAGCCTCTGTTAGGGTATACATTTCCTTGCGTGCTTTGTCAAAAAAAAAAAAGCTATATGGCCTTTGTTGAGACATTCCTGGAAATTTTCGAGAGGCCCACTACATGGGCTGTAATGATGGGGGTGATAAAGCTGTTGGTGCCTGTTTGGGTTGCTTTTCTTTTTGGTATTATCGTGGGATGGGCATGGAAACCAAGGTGGGGTAGTTTAAAGAATTCCAAGTTTAACATATCAGCACCTTCCTCACCTTCTGCTGCTAACGCTAAGGTCCCTTGCTTTGCTTCTTTGGTGTCGAATGATGTTGTTGAGAAGGAACAAATGGCCTCCTCCGATTGTAATGATGATGTTGGCAGGTGATTTTCTTAACCATTTCATGTTCATCCCCCTTTGACTTCTGATGTTTAAGCACATTGTGCATTATGTTTTGCTTGAAATAGTTTGTCCAAATCACGGAAAGAAGAGGAGGCACTTGTTAACGGTGATGACTTAGAATACTTATGCCATCTTGTTGAGAGGAATGATGGAGGTCCCTCATGGAAGCACATGATGGATCATTCAACGCAGACTATGAGTTACCAAGCTTGGCAAAGGGAACCTAAGGTACTTTCACAGATCCATCTTCCTTCACCTATTTAAATTAATCTTGTTTATGTCGTAAGCTTATGTTTTCTTCTGTTTTTCAGAATGGTCCTCCTCAGTATTGCAGCAGAACCGTATACGAAGACGCAACGCCAGAACTCATGAGGGATTTTTTCTGGGACGACGAGTTCCGAATGAAGTGGGACAATATGCTCGTACACGCTGAGATTTTAGAAGAATGCCCAAGTACGGGAAATATGATGGTTCATTGGATACGCAAGGTTTTTTGTTGAATACCTATCATTCATCATCTTCCCAGAAGTATTTGTATCTGAATCTCTATCCTTCGGTGTACAGTTTCCATTCTTCTGCAGCGACCGTGAGTACATAATAGGCCGTCGAATGTGGGAATCGGGGAAATCGTACTACTGCGTAACTAAGGTAAAAAGTTCAGCTCATTTCCATTTCTTGATGGGAAATTGCAAGAATCTCACCCACCATTTGCATGCTCAAAACAGGGAGTACCATGTTCTTCGGTGCCAAGGAAAGAAAAACCTAGGCGAGTCGATCTTTACTACTCAAGCTGGTTCATTCAAGCAGGTAAGAAAACCAGCTTATGCTAACTCTTTGCGCTCCAAGAATTCCCTCAGTCATCGCACTTCGTATGCAATGAACAGGTGAATCGAGAAAGGGAAACGGGCAATCATCATCAGCTTGCGAGGTGATACTCTTCCACTACGAAGACATGGGCATTCCATGGGAGGTGGCGAAGTTCGGCGTGAGGCAAGGAATGTGGGGAACTGTCAAGAACATCGAAAAGGGTTTCAGAGCTTACCAAAAGCACAGAGCTTCAGGCGCGCCTCTGACCCACCATGCCCTCATGGCTCAGATATGCACGAAGCTCGACCAAGACTACTTGAAGGTTCTCGAAGGTTCCGAGGTGGGGTCCACCGAGACTCAGCTGTTGGCCTCATCAGCCGATGAAAAACCAAAGGGAGGAGTTCACATACCGAAGCTGCTGATCGTAGGAGGAGCGATTCTCGTCGCATGTAGTCTTGACCGTGGTCTCCTTACCAAGACACTCGTGTACGGCGTTGCGAGAAGATTCGGGAATATGGGTAGGCGTGGGATTTCAGGGGCGAGGTAGAAACAGAGGAGGCTAAAATATATGGACCTTCTTCTTCTTCTTCTTCTTCTTCTTCTTCTTCATGCAATGTGAGGAAACTACGCCAGAAACAGATGAGGCTGAATGTTGTATGTATAAAGAGAGTCGAGGAGATGTGTTGTGCGTGTTTTTGGATCCAAAGACGTGTAAATAAAGGGTGGTTGTATATTGAAATGAAAGTCTTGTTTTCTGCTGATATGCCAAGTAAATTCGCCTGAATAAGCACCGCCGGCCGGAACAGCGAAGGAGACGGCGGAGCCACCACCAGCACCGGCGTCAATCGCACCTTTGGCGGTAGTCAATTTAGAAATGGATTAGTTTATGTTTCTAGAATTACCCTAATTAGTGGGCCCCGCTTAAAAACCTTCAAAAATCAAGTCACAAATCACGATGCGCAACGTACAACCCAGCAAGGCACCGGCCAATCGATTATATTTTACAAAAATTTAAAAAACAAACGTATATATAAATATGTAATATTTTAATGAAATTCTACGTGTCTATCGATGCAATGAGCTTCTCCTCGCCACCAAACCTCTGCAAAGCCCTCGAGGTAATTTCGCCGACCTGCCTATATAACCTAAGCAACTGTGCTCGGCGCACGGCAGTCTCTTGTAGTGTGCTGTCTGCTAACGTGCGCACGTCAATCGATACTGGCTCCTACCCTCCTCGATCGCCTTCTTGGGTTCCGCCGTTGACTTCGCGGAGGCTGTCGGTGAGACGAGCTTACACGACTTTCGGATCGACGAGTTCGAATAGGCCAGGCGTGGGATTTATAAGACCAAGAGCTTCGATGGCTGAGATCGTGACGCCGAAGAGCAAAGGGAAAGCCGTCAAGGTGTTTGACTCTGAGGAGGAATTATCTGCGTCTCTGGCGCAGTACACCGCCGATCTGGCGAATAAGATCTCTCAGGAGAAGTCTTCTTTCACCGTCGTCCTCTCTGGTGGCTCGCTCGTCAAATCTCTCAGGTGATGTGGTTTTCCTTTTCCTTTGATCACAGCTTGTGGATCGATCCATCTGTGGAACTTGTATAGAGACTCGAGCTTGACTTGATTAGCTAAAAGCCTAAGAAGTTCTTCGAACGGAAGACGTGTTTAATTGATCAACTTGTGTTGTGCTCGACTGCCTGCAAAACTGGTGGCTGGAAATATCGGATTCTTCGGATCGATTGCTTCGCAGTCTTTGGAGATTGTCCTGTCCATTAACTGTAAACCATCTCAAAAGAGTCTCACTACGATGAAACTAAGGGCCATTGGTCTTCAAGGCTTCCTACTTTGTCCAAGGCTATGGCATAAATTAGATGATTACTATGTATATCACCCCATTTTGTTTCTTGCTTTCCTGCTTAGTTATAATCCATGCACGGAACAGCGAAATAGTATATTTCTCGAGATTATGGGGAGAGATTAGGGCGTTGCATTTTTACTTGAAAAAAGAGCTATAAATGAATTTTCTTGACAAGCCTACAATTATGCAGGAAATTATTGGAGCAGCCTTACAAAGATTCGGTGGACTGGTCGAAATGGCACGTGTTTTGGGTGGATGAGAGAGTGGTGCCTAAAGATCACCGCGACAGCAATTACCTACTTGCTTACAATGAATTTCTATCTAAGGTACCTCCCTCTATGTGTGATCTTAAAGATTGCTATCAATTCTATGGTGGTTCCTATAACATTCGAAAGGGTACGGGTCTGGTCTAAGATAATAATCGTTAGTCGTTACGCTATTTGATTCTCTCGAGGTTTGTCAATCAATGCAGGTTCCAATACCCACTGGTAACGTATACGCCATGAACGATGCACTGTCAGCAGAAGGAGCAGCAGACGACTACGAAACCTGCCTCAAACATCTAGTGAAGACCAACACAATATCTCAATCCGACGACAAAAAGTTCCCCAAATTCGACCTCATGCTGATGGGTATGGGCCCAGATGGCCACGTTGCATCTCTATTCCCGGGACATCCTCTGCTTCAAGAAAACGAAAAGTGGGTCTCTTACATTAAAGATTCTCCCAAACCTCCCCCAGAAAGAATCTCCTTCACTCTCCCTGTAATAAACGCCTCGGCCAACGTGGCCCTTGTCGTGGCTGGCATGGGCAAAGCCACGGCTGCTCATATCGCTCTGAGCGATGTTTCAAACTCCGATGTGCTCCCTGTGCAGTTGGTCGATCCTGAAGGTGAGCTGACTTGGTTTTTGGACAAAGAAGCTGCTTCTAAGCTTTAGGTCTGATGATGATGTTTTGCTTTTTGCTGGGACTATGGAGTGATATAAACTGGCACAATTTGGGAAGATGTATTAGCTTGTGTGATGTTTAAGAATAAAAGTAGTGACTAAATTGAGGTTGTATTGGAAGTGCATGTGCTTTTTGTATGAGGTTTGCGTTACGGAAATCTTTGCGTGTAAGGTAGACTCTCACCTGAATGGGTTTATTTTTAGACCTAATAGTCAACTTGCAATAGGAATGAGTTTATGTGATAATAATACCCGGCAATAAAACTGGTTCGAGGAAAGAGCAATTCGAAATAATAACAATAATATTGTAATTATAGTGAATAATAATATAATAATGCATATGCGATGCAATGGTCGCATAAAAGCACCCGACTTTGGAGGAGAAAAATCAAAACATGCACACGATATTCTAATATTCTGCATAATAACAATAGATCTTTCAGTTCAACTTCAACATTCGGGTACTCAAAGTTCAAACGTTTACCCGTTCAAACTCGACCCACTGAAAGGAGATTATAAAGTGAGCGAAAACCAAAGACTACGAAGTTCTAATTAATTACTTCTCTTTTCTTGTTGCCCTGACAAACCCTAACTAGTAGCTCTTTCATCGTATCATCATGATC
Source organism: Craterostigma plantagineum (assembly GCA_027422505.1). Lineage (NCBI taxonomy): Eukaryota > Viridiplantae > Streptophyta > Magnoliopsida > Lamiales > Linderniaceae > Craterostigma > Craterostigma plantagineum. Next base: position 134,351 of record JAPQWV010000660.1, on the reverse strand, counting down.
GCTGGAAATATCTATCTACTCGTTTCTTCGATACTATTTCTAGGCTTGATCCTCAAATTCGTGTCGAGGACGAGCGTGGTTCATATATTCAAGAGGCTGTATAGATCTTTGGAGGATAAATGCTCCGTTCATCACTGCTACAGAGTGCCCAAATTCAACGATAACTTGCAGGAGAATCAGCTCTATCGGAGAATAAGCACGTACCTGAATTCGCTGCCGTCGGTTGAAGATTCCGATTACGTGAACCTCTTTGCCAGTTCTTCGAAATCGACGGAAATCAATTTGGTCCTCGGCGAGAGGAAGCAGACGATCGTCGACGGTTTCCTCGGAGCCAGGGTTTTATGGACGATCGAAGACGATAATGGTGCCAAGTCGCTGACGATGAAGATTAAGAAACAGGACAAGCGAAGGATCCTCTCTAACTATCTCCAGCACATTCACCAGACAGCCGAAGAGATCGAGCTGAAGAAGAAAGAGGTTAAACTGTACGTCAACGTGAGGAACGGCGGCGAACTCGACGGAAACGGACGGTGGAGATCGTGCGCGTTCGCACACCCAGCGACTTTCGAAACGGTCCTCATGGACGCGGATCTCAAATCAAGGATCAAATCCGATTTAGAGAACTTCTTGAAGTCCAAAAGCTACTACCACCGAATAGGCCGCGTATGGCGACGGAGCTACCTTCTGTACGGACCGTCGGGGACGGGCAAATCCACGTTCATCGCCGCCATGGCGAAGTTTCTGAAGTACGACATCTACGAAGTCAGCCTCAACAACCTCCAAAACGACGCCGATCTGAAGTACCTCATATCTCAGACGGCCCCGAAATCCCTCCTAGTGGTGGAAGACCTCGAGCGCTACCTCAACGACAAATCGACGACGGAGGTGAGCCTATCGGGAATCTTAAACTACATGGACGGAATATTCTCCGGCTGCGGCGAGGAGAAGGTGATGGTCTTCACCGTCAACACGAAGGAAAACATCGACGCGTCGATCCTACGCCCAGGAAGAGTAGACGTCCACATCCATTTCCCGCCGTGCGATTTCGCGGCGTTTAAGAGCTTGGCGAACAGCCACTTAGGGCTGAAGGACCACAAGCTATTTCCCCAGGTCGAGGAAAATTTCGCCACCGGCGCGAGCTTGAGCACGGCGGAGATCAGCGAGATAATGGTGTCGAACCGCGGCTCGCCGAACAGAGCTCTGAAGACAGTCATCACGGCTCTGCAGACTGATCTGGCGAGTAGGGTTAGGGAGAGGCTGAGCAAATCGAGTTCGGGTCGGGGCAAGGTATCCGAGTTTGAGAAGGAAACGGGTCAGAATGGGGGTCATTCCGTGAAGAATCTGTATGGGCTTTTGAAGTCTAGGAGTTCTAGAAAGGACTCCCTTGATAAAATGGAGGTCTTGGATGTTTATGAACGAGAAAATCCAATATCGAGATGATCTGCGGTTGGGTCTTTGGATCGGGTTTTCGGATCCACATATTGTTTGCTGTATCAATCACTAAGGTGAATGGTTTTCTTGTTTGATTGTTTCCTTCTTTTTGTAAATCAACACTGCTTATATCTTTATTTGGAATTTACTTGCCACTACGTTCAATTAAGTGTACTCTAATTATAAGGAATAAGTGAAATTATAGGTCTTTTTTAAGTATGAATGTTATCATTTATCGTTGAACTACGAACCATTCATTAATCACACTAATTTTCCAGAAATCCAATCGGAAGTTCTCTTTCGTCATTGGCAACTGCAAAAAGTTTGGGGGTAGACAAATTAGTAGCAAATGGTTCAATGATGTGTATAACTGTTCGTTCCGAGGCATCAGCAATAGACTCAAATACACACATTTTTCTTTGAACTGTCTGCTCTTAACGATGGATGATGATGTATATTCTTATCTGAATCCCAGCAATTGGCAAACTAACAATAAAGAATTCAACCATACCTAAGCTGCTAAAAAGAAAAAGCTTAGGAGAAATACAAAGTTTGTCTTGATTCACGAAAAATCTTTTACAGTTCATCGTGCCCATCATCGTCTTCGTCGCCCGAAGACTTGTCAGCACCGCCGCCCGATCTCTGATAAACAGCGGTAATGATCGGATTACAAACAGCTTCGACCTCCTTAAGCTTCTCTTCGTAATCTTCTTTCTCGGCAGTTTGATTGTCGTCCAACCACTCTAAAGCCTCTTTAGTCGCCGTCTCGATCTTTTCCTTCTCATCGGATTCAAGTTTGTCTGCGAGCTTGTCCTTGTCGTTGATTTGGTTCTTCATGTTGTATACGTAAGTCTCAAGGCTGTTCCTTGCATCGATTCTTTCCTTCACCTTTTTGTCCTCTTCTGCGAATTCCTCGGCTTCTCTTACCATACGTTCGATCTCGTCTTGGCTCAAGCGGCCCTTGTCGTTGGTGATAGTTATCTTCTCTGATTTTCCCGAGGCTTTGTCCTCGGCCCTCACGTTTAGGATGCCGTTTGCGTCGACCTCGAACGTGACTTCGATTTGTGGGGTTCCTCTGTTGCAAGAAAATTATTTCAGCATATGATTTTTTTAACTAATGGAATCTTTCTAGTGTTAGGAGGTGGAAATGGATGAAAACCTTGGCGCTGGTGCTATTCCTGTTAGATCAAATTTCCCGAGCAATCGACAGTCCTTCGTGAGGCTTCTTTCACCCTCAAAGACCTGCAGCATAAAATTAAGTAGGTGCGTCTACATCTAAACTAATGGGACGAGAATGTAGGTGAAACTTCATACCTGGATCGTGACAGTGGTTTGTTGATCCTGGTAGGTTGTGAAAACTTGTGATTTCTTAGTCGGGATAACAGTGTTTCTCGGGATCAACTTGGTCATGACTCCACCAACAGTTTCGATACCAAGTGTCAATGGGGCAACGTCCAATAGAAGAATATCTATCACCACACAAGCCCATAATTAGCAACAAAAAAATCAATAATATGTGTACAAGAACGAGCGGTTCTGTAAAGGGTTCATAGTAAGGAAGTACCTTTGGTCTCATCACCACCCTCTCCGCTCAAGATTCCTCCTTGAACAGCAGCACCATAAGCAACTGCCTCATCGGGGTTGACACCTTTGTTTGGCTCCTTACCTTCGAAGTATTCCTTCAAAAGCTGTTGAATCTTTGGAATTCTAGTGCTTCCACCGACGAGGACGATCTCGTCGATTTGGTTCTTTTGTAACCCGGCATCCTCCATGGCCTTCTTAACTGGGCCCATGGTCTTTCTGAACAGATCGCTGTTCAGTTCTTCGAATCGGGCTCTTGTGAGAGGTTCAGAGAGATCTACGCCATCGAAGAGAGACTCAATCTCGACGCGTACTTGGTGCTGACTGCTCAGGGCTCTCTTGGCACGCTCGGCTTCTCTCCTCAGCTTTCCAAGTGCCCTGTTGTCCTTGCTGATGTCCTTCCCGTGCTTCTTCTTTATCAGCTTGATGAAGTACTCCATTATTCTCTGATCAAAGTCCTCGCCTGCATGGAGATTCAATGAGTTTGCGATAGACTACCAAGAGTAGGAAGGCATTAAATTCTAAGATACCAGTTAAATAACTACTTAACAATGCAGCACTCAAGGTTTATAAGAAGAGATCGCTGTAAAGATCAAAGAAGTTAATAGGGGATTACCTCCAAGATGAGTGTCTCCATTTGTTGCAAGAACCTCAAAAACTCCATTATCAATGGTCAAGATACTGACATCGAATGTTCCACCACCAAGATCAAAAACAAGGATGTTCTTTTCACCACCTTTCTTGTCCAAGCCATAGGCAATAGCTGCTGCAGTTGGTTCATTAATTATTCTCACAACATTCAATCCAGCAATCGTACCAGCATCCTTAGTGGCCTGCCTCTGAGCATCGTTGAAGTATGCTGTAGATATATAAAACAGAAAAAATAAACACGTCAGTGTTGCATTACATCCAACAAACGTAGCTAGATGAATCCAGGTGCTGATAAGTTACCAGGGACGGTGACAACAGCATCCTTGATTTTCTTTCCGAGGTAAGCCTCAGCTGTCTCCTTCATTTTCGTCAAAATCATGGCGCTCACCTCTTCAGGACTGAAAACCTTGGTCTCTCCATCTTTGATCTGAACTTCAATGTATGGTTTTCCTTCCTTGTTGACAATTTTGTATGGGACAAGCTTCATATCCCTTTGGACTTCCTTGTCCTCAAACCTTTACAAATGGACGCAAAATATGTGAGATTCCTAATGCAATGTCTATTTGAATAAAGCAGAATGAATAAGGAATCAGAAACCTACTTTCTACCGATAAGTCTCTTGACATCAAAGACTGTCCTTTCAGGGTTAACAGCTGCCTGGTTCTTCGCAGCCTCTCCAATCAACCTCTCACTATCGGTAAAAGCGACCCATGAAGGGGTGATACGGTTACCTTGGTCATTCGCGATAATCTCAACGTGTCCATTCTTGTAAACTCCTACACAAGAATATGTTGTACCGAGGTCGATCCCAATAACTGTTCCAAGCTTGGCAGCTTCCTCTTTTGCTATGGAAAGAGCAAATAAACTACCTGTTTCGAGTATCAAGCAAAATTTAATACACGATTCACGATAACAGCTCACCGTTAACAGATCTTAATGAATAAATGCTCATTTATGCCCGGATCGCACATTCGAATGAAGTACAAAACGCATGCACTTCGCAGATGCTACGATAAATCCAGAATCGGAATAACGAATACCACAAAAAAACGAGCGATACACCACGATATCGTTAAAGCAAACATGTACAATAATCGTCAGAAACTCACCGAGCAAGACGATTCCAAAAACTACGGTAGATGCCCGCAGCTTCCACGCACCAGCCATTGCTTCAAATCTTTCACCAATCTACGAAATTCTACTCTTATCTTCCTTCTTAGAGCTTCCTTTATTCCCTCTCGCAATTTTCTGAGCTCTCGATCCTGATATGAGTTTTTGCCGCTATAATTGAATGAAATGGAGAGCTGAAAGAGAACGTTTTTATAAATAGAATAGACTAACATGGTTTAACAAATAGCATGTCATCGACGCCACGTTAACCAATCATAATTGAACACGTGTTAACTCTTCCGTCAATGCTGACATGGACGCATAGCTGAGGTCCTTTTCGGTTCGTGATGACGTGGAGCAATGACATTATCGCAAATCTGAAACTTAAAACGTGTAGCGATTTTAACCAAAAGAAAAAGGAAAATTAAAATATCTACACAAAACCAATCGTTATCAGTTGCTGATTGCGTGAGTTTTTCACTGCAATCCAACAGTTAGTTCCGTTTATTTCTAAAATACCTTTGCAGAAGGACAAAGTCATCATCATCGAAGGTAACTTACGATCAGATTTCCTTCCTTTGCTTTCCGTTTTGCCTTTTCCTTGACATTTTTCTGAGCTAGTTAAGTGTAAGGATCAATCTTTCATCGACTTTGGTTTGGATAAGCTGTGTTTATAGTTGGTATCTTTTGATTATATCATGGTTGTATGGGTCTTCTGTTCGTTTCCTGATTTGTGATTTAATAAACGATTCAATCGTCTTTTGCTCACAGATCAAGCTCGGCAAAGATGGGATTGTAGGCGGAGATTGAAGACAGAAACTACGTGACAATAGACTGATGGATTTATGCTTTCTTTGAACTTTGGAACTAGTTTGCTGCTGTGTATAACTCTCCATGTCTGCGTTGAACTCAGAATCTGGTAGTAAATCTAGCGACTCGCTAGATGAATCGTACTGTTTCATCCATGGTGCCAAGTCTTACAAACGTGAAAAATGGTGGTTGAACAATCACGGGCATGGAGGATTCTTCTCTAACGATCGAATGAATTTCTCAGGCGCAGAGGTGAAGCGTGTGAATTCTAGCGACGGTAAGATATACGAAGAGGAAAGCTTAGAAAAGAAACTCATTGATGAATATTACGCTGCTTTTGCCGAAAACGATTCTTCACGCAAATTCAGTGGAGATTGTTCGATGGAGGATTCAAATGCCTACTCAATGGATTATGAATCTTTCGGTTCTGTTCCTGGCGAACTTTCAGAGAAGCTTTCTTCAGATTTGGATTCGCATTGGATCGAACGTAAGAAGATAGAACCATGGTGGCAAACAGCAGATAATAACGATATAGGATTGGACGTTTCTCAAGGGTCTTCACCTCACAGCAGCATTAGTAAGTTTAATCTTGTAGAAAGGGTTCAGCAGATGAAGGTTTGAATATCATCATAGAAACGAATATTTCAAGTGGAAATCTCGCTTCAGTCGCACTTAGTCAAGAAGATGGTCCTTCGGTAATTAAATCCATGGTTGAAAAGCAAGGATTTGCGCTGTGCCTGCATCAAGAGCCTAGAGGAACTTTCAGGTATATGATTTCTCAGTTAAAAATTAGGCAGTTTTTTTTTTGTCAGAGTAAAAGTCGTAATGCACTAAAATATTTCGCGCCTATTTGCAGCAGCAATAGTTTCAACTCGACCAAAGTGGTCTCGTCAAAGCCGTCATCTGCTACCACCTCTGAACCAAATCTCAGGAGAGCCGAGCTATTGGAAGCATTGTGCCATTCCCAAACACGGGCGAGAGAGGCTGAAAAATTAGCACAAGTAGCTTGCGACGAAAAGGATCACATGATCAATCTCTTTCTCCAACAAGCTTCTTGCCTGTTTGCCTATAGACAGTGGTTTCACTTGCTTCAACTAGAGACGATATGCCTTCATCTTAAGAGCAACAGTCAAGCGAAGTCTCTTACCAGTCCGAACTTGTCTAGTTGGCCACGTAGTAAAGGCAAGACCTCGAAAAAGAACCATGGACGACCTAAATGCTCCTTAAGAAAATTTGTGATTGCCTTTGCGGTTGGTGTGAGTCTTGCCGGTGCTGGTTTTTTGGTTGGTTGGACTATCGGTTGGTTTTTCCCGGCTTTTTGAAGTTGCCGAGATGTTGTATATAATATGGACCCTCTTATTACCTATGTATAATTGTGTAAAGAGTCCAAGGTCTTCTCAGATTGATTATTACAGGAAATGTCCCAAGTATGTCTTTAATCTTCTTGTAAGGAATCTTGTTGATCTTGTGATTGTGGATTGAAGTTTGGCTTTCATGGCCTCAATAGTATGTTGTCCTCCTTAGGAGTCGTCTGTACAATATTTTGTATTAGATGGATTTTGAAGTTTCCTGTATACATATTCACAGCTCTTCTTGCTTTGTAAACCTGTGAAATTTCTGGTTACATAATAAAAAAGGGCGAAGCAGACGCAGAATGAAAAATAGAGTGCAATGAAGCAAACAAGAACCCTTTTTTTTATAGTAACACAACGTATGCACAGATTCAGAACATCCAAACCAAAAAGAGTATCGAAAGCAAACGGCAAACGCAGTATCAACACGTCGAGCGCTACTACACATAGGTTGATTCCTTTCCATCCTGAAAAAAGAACTCAACTCAACAACAAAAAGAGAGACATCAAGACACAGTTAAACTTCACTCGTAGATGCATTTCAACCCTCTGCAAACCCATAACCATACAGCAAACAATATCACGCAGATTATCAAATCAAGGGACAAGACGATCCACACTTGCTTCTTCCAAACCTTCTTAGCCTTCTGACTACCCATCGATTCCGAGGCATGCAATCCTCCGTGTTTATACATCATGGGTGACGACGAAGATAACTCTCGGCTAACGTCCATCCCCATCCCACTGCCTTCATCATCTTCATCATCTCTCCTTACCACTCCGAATATCCTATTCTTCACCTTCTTCAATCCCTTTTCGCCACTGGGCTTGTTCCTACCTCTGATTGGGCTCGGCTCGCATGACAAGATCCCATTTTTACCAAACCTTTCTCCTCTAGGGGACGATATATGATGATCCAAACCTAAACCAGAACCCATCAACCCTCTGAAGACAGGGTTCAGCTCGCCTTGAAAACAGTGGGACCCGAAATTACCATACCCCTCGTGACAAACCCTAGCAAATGCGTCCCTCACGCTGTTGAGGAACGCAAGGCCCTTCGATTTCTCCAATCTATCATCGAATATAGCGAAGTAAGCGAACGATTCGTCGATCAGGAACGCGTACGTCCTCGAGCGAACGGTGTGCGTGAAGGAGGCGTGGTACGACGGCGTATTAGCGAGGCATTTGGACGCAATATCCCCCAATTCGGCGTCCCTAGAATTGAATTCCGCTAAGACGGTGGTTCCCTTCGCAATGCATACGTAATGTATCAGATCGGGGTCATGATCCATCGCTTCGATCCGTATTCAGATCACGAAAAAATTCACGGAATCGAATCCAAGACACCCTTTTCTTCTTGCTTCCTTCGGCCGTCAAATCGATTCTGTTGTAGCTTCTGAGCCAATGGGTTTCGATTATTTCGAGATTCGAATCGTCTTCACATTAGAGGAGAGAGAGAGAGAGAGAGGGCAATTGATGATTGCTCGATATGAATCTACGATCTAACGGCTAATATCGACAACGTTCTATTGTCGGATAACTACAAAGACCATTATTTTACTAGCATTTTGTTTTATCATTTAAGTAAAGCTTTATCTATAAATACAACCACATATTTACTCAAATTAAATAAATAAATAATTCGAACTAGTGAATTGTAGGGCTTTACCCTAATTAAAGGGAGCCCTTCCAGAAATTCTCGAGAGCCTAGGTTGAACCCAGGCCCAAGAGGGGGTTTGGAAATAGTTTTCAACCAGCAATAGACGCGCCTCGGTTAGAACCTCATGAGCTGCGTCATTGCCCCAAGCGCAAAGATGAGCTTTCTGAAGCACATCTACTCCCTATTTATAGCACGCCATCGAAGCCTGCTTTCTTTGTAGAAACCGATGTGGGACGGGACGCATCGTTGATTTGAATATCACATTATACTATTATGTTTATTATCACATTTTCCGTTATTAGTTCCGAAAAAAAAAAGATATGCTTATTAAAATGAATAAATGGAAATTGGAAACCAGCTCAACTCAACTGTATTAGTTTGTTTCAGTTTTTGTTGAGTAATAATTTCCTTTTCTCAAGGCTTTTCAGTTTCAGTTCAAGTCGACTCTCTCTCGCTCTCTCTTAGCGGCACCATCTCGGAGGATGATGGGCAGCTTCAGCGGCGGCGATCCACAGCGGCCATCGGTCAATTTACAGTCGGCGACGCCGCGGGTTCGCCTCTTTAGTTTTCTTTTTCGTGTTTCCATTTCTTAAGGTTTTTTTTTTTTTTTTTTTTGCGATGGGAGCTCACTAGTCAACATGCACTCGTTTCTGTATGTGATGTTGAATTGATGGGAGAAAACTGAAAATGCATTGGATGGGTTTTGAGTTTGTTGTTGTTCTGCTGTCTTTGATACTCTTTTTTTTTGCGAGCCTGGCTAAGTTTCTGATGTGCAACTGCTGCAGATACTTATTGATGAATTGCACAATTTGGGTCTTACAATTAAGCATAACGAGGAATATGTTAAGCACTTGGAGACTTTGATGACCTCTTTCGAAGAAAAAGATCGTGCTTTGCAAGGTATCCTTACCCTTTTAATTACGATCCATCCTCTTTTCGACCGTAAAATAGCTATCTATTCGACTATTGGCTAACAACTTGCTACGCTTGCTAAAAGAGAGTCTCCCCACGATCAGAAGCCAAGCCACGGGTGATGATAAGAGCGAAGAAGAAACAATCGAGAGTATCCTTAAGCATGACAACTCTGCAGCTTCCATCATATGCAGGCTCCAGAGTATGAGCTCCACTCATTCTCTTCTAACCGACGTTGTTGGTATTGTAGCAACTCTCGGGAAAGTAGACGATGACAACCTTAGCAGGTTAGTTCGGATTCGTTACCTCAAATGGCTTTCAACGTTGACAGCTTATTTGCTGTTAAAACATGGGGCGTAGGCTTCTTTCTGAGTATTTGGGCATAGACAAAATGCTGGCGGTGGTTTGCCGGACGTACGAAGGTGCCAAAGCCCTCGAAGCATGTAACGCGGAAGGTTCGATTGACAAAACTTTCGGCATCCATGACTTTGCAGCCAAGACAGGGGTGGCCTTGTCTGACCGATTCCTTGTTATTTCTCTTGACAACATAAGGTTCGTAATCTTAAAAAGTCAATTTTTTTACTGTAATGATTAGTCGTTGTTCCTTCATGGTAAGCCTTGCGGTTTTTCTTTGTCTGTCTAGACCTTATTCTGGCCAGTTGATAGCTGACGATCGTCAAAAGAGGCTCGATCTTCCTTTCCCAACATTGTCCAATGGGCAAACTCCTCATGGTTTTGTGGGCTTTGCTGTAAATATGATCAGTATTGACACTAGTAACTCATTCCATGGATACAACCTCAGAGAGACGTTATTCTATGACCTTTTCTCGAACGTTCAAGTATACAGATCGAGGGAAGACATGCTTAATGCTCTTCCTTGCATCAATAACGGAGCCATATCTCTCGATGGAGGCTTGATAAGACATCCTATGATGTTCTCCTTTGGTTGTCCTCGGTAAGATTCTTTTATCTCAGCTTTGGACAGAAAGACCTTAATCTAATAAACTAATATGCCATTTGAAGGAGAGATATGGAGGTCAAGTTCCCAAAGGAGTCTGAGAAGTTGAAGGTCTCGCAGCATCTAACACGAGAGATTCAAGAACAGATAATGGAAACGAAGAGGAAAAGGATCGTTTATCGAGGGACATACAGATAGAAAGAGAACTACTGATCAAGTTAAAATCATCGTACGACGAAAAGAAGACGGCGTGCCTCGGTTTGATCGTTGGGAACTCGCCGAAAGCATCTCAGGTAATGCCTTCCTCTAATCATATGTTTCAGCTTTCTGCTAGCGAATGCGAGCGATTTCTGTTTGGAAGTACGGTGATTTTCTGTGTGCATTCTCTGAGCAGCTCCATTCGGGGAACGTATTGACCCAACGAAGGTGATCCACAAAAAAGGGCCGCAACTGCAAGGTTATTGCATGTACTAAATTGAAGAATCTTCTGCTTTGCTTTCTTATTACAGATTTGTAGTTGATGTCAGAACACAACAGACGCAGCTGTTATCAGCTTTATTGCCCCGTTTATCCACGTTGAGACATTAGAACACAGAACATCGACACGATCACATAAGAAAAACACAAAATAAACCAAAAAAAAAGAGATCGACTTTCCGACGAAACTATTCAGTGCAGGAGATTGATTACTTGAACTGATACATTTTGTACTTGAACATCAAATCCTGCCTCCACCACTGCATGAGGCCATGATCCTCCTTGAAAATCCTAAAAGGCGTCGAATTAATCGTGAGATAAGCCGAAGGTATAAGATGCAGAGGCTCGTTGCCATTCGATCTCCCCACGGAGACGATGCTCCCCAGCGACGAATGCTTAGTCGCAATCTTCCCAATCGTACCAGCGCCCATAGACTCCATTTTCTCCCTATGCTCAAAGTAGCCAATATACTCCGAACAAATGGGATCGTATGGGTTCACAAACAAGAAAGGTATCCAAGTAGATAGTACGAGGAACGGGTCTCCTTCCTTAGCCTTGGGAAGCTTCAGACCGTTGCTGGCGTAGACGATGCCAGCTGTCAGAACGCTATTGGCGAACCTCAGTCCAGTCTTGACCACCTCGTTCTTGATCTTCTCCAAGGGCGGGGAAGCGAATGGAGGGCTGAACAAGTAAGTCTCTAGGTGGATCCCAGTGCTCTTCACCAGGTACTTTCCTATCAGCAATGCGATGGACGACCCCAAGGCGTGGCCCGCGAGCCATACGTCCTCGGGCCCCGCCTTTTGGATCAGCTGAAGCAAGGACTGAAGTCCCAAGTTGTAGCGATAGTTCTTGTCGAGGCTGTTTGACATTTGGCTCAGGTTGAGCTTTATGTCTTGCTCGCGGTTTCCCGCCTTGCTGATGGACCCTCGGAAGGCGAATACGTATCGAGGCGGGCTTTGGCCCAGGCTCTTGTTCTTGGACGAGGGGGCGGGAGGGGCATATTCGTAAATTGCGCCGAAGTAGGAGTAGTCCTTTTCGTCGATGAGGATTTGGAGTAAGTTGAAGTTGAAGGACTGCCACCACGGTGGGGCTTGGACTAGCGGGCCCTGGCGGCTGAGCTGGCGGTCGCGCTCGAGTACGTATACGCCTTTGATTAGGCTCGCTGCTATGGATCTTCTGTGGTGTGAGTTTTCCCTGTAAGATAATTAAGCTAAGGCATGGTTTTTAGACATGGTAAAGAACGAAGATGAATGCAGTTATGTTAGTTAATGAGCTCGACCAATCGACAGATGTAAGAAACGATGGCCCTGTTAGGTTGAAGATGTCTCTTGGATCAGAGGCCATTAAGAATTCTTGGCTCGCCATTGACCTGAGAGAGACGAATCTTGGATAATCTTAGCATTCAATCAATTACAGCACTGAAGTAAACCATGGTCGACAGTAAGCAATGAACGTTATTACATATGTGAATTAAGGCATAGGCACCTACCTTTGATATCAAAAGCCTTCACCTTTCCTGATATAATATAAGCGAAATGGCACTTATAGTACAGACGAAGTGCATTATGATCGCAGAAGCTGGCTTATCTTGGGACAATGTTGGTTAGTTTTCAAACAACTTGCTGCTGGTAAAATGATTGTTAATGACTTTGTGGCCTAGAGAAGTCAAAGTCAACTAATGCTATTCGATTGATTTTAGTTTCACATTGAAGTCTTCTATTCAAGATTATTTTTTTATGTATTATTATAACCTGCACGATGCACGCAAAGATTTTTTTTTATAGTTGTTTTGACAGCTAATTGAGTGAAGTCGATTGTATAACTGTGGAAGAATGTCAACGATAGATCTGTCTGGTCGGGGTTGCCATGCTACAATCCGATAATTAGGTAGGCACAAAGAGAATATATCACAAATGCAGGGCCATTTTGTAATTTTCTAAAAGACATTAAGGTTCCTCTTCCTCCCAGAATATTCGCTCACTCATTAGGTTAAAAACCTACTTTAAACCCTAGACGAGGCGGTCAAAATTCAAAGTTAATCTACTGAATTCACTATGGCGATTCTCTCAGATTACGAAGAAGAGAACGTAGCAACGTCATCGTCGTCGTCGAAGAAGCAATTCAGTGCTTCCCTCGATCCATCGAATCCATTAGGGTTTCTGGAGGAAGCTTTTGAATTCGTTGCTAAAGAAAGCGATCTGTTCAAGAGCGATTCCCTGGTGAACGATGTCAATGCTGTTGTTAGGATGGTGAAGGATAAAGTAGAAAAGCAGGAGGAGGAGGAGAAGAAGAAGAGGAAGAAGAAGGTAGATACTAATGGTGCGGCGGCCCAGGCTAAGAAAGAAACTCCGCAAGTAAAGACGGCTGCGGCGCCTGTTAAGGAGGAGCTGAAGGTGGACGGGGAAAAAGAGAAAGTTAATGAGAAGAAAAAGAGTGAGACAAATGTGGACGAAGAATCCAACAATGGGAAAAGAGGTTCGTTTTCTTTTACCCTTATCCGTTTATTGGTTTTGCTCCTGACAAAGGATGATTTGCAGACTCAATGTTTTGCTAGTCCAGTACATGTTCTACTGACGTGACTTGGTTACCTGAGCTTTTGATTCTATGGCCGCAGCTCCTAACAAAGGAAATGGCTTGGATATGGAGAACTATTCTTGGGGCCAATCTTTGCAAGAAGTTAACATTACGGTTCCTGTTCCACCTGGTACAAAATCCAGATCTATTGCCTGTGAAATTAAAAAGAACCATATTAAAGTTGGACTCAAGGGTCAACCCCCAGTTATTGATGTAAGTCTGTCATCATCGAATTTGTTCCAATGCCAGCGATTGAGTCTGTATGGATTTCTATAATGCTCTTTGGTTGATTTGATCTTGGTCAATCTTCATATGCGATCATGTTCTTGCAGGGTGACCTTTTCCAACCCGTAAAAGTTGATGACTGCTTTTGGAGTTTAGGTACATGTATTTTGGAAACCACATGGTTACTAGCTCATATGTCTAACTAGACTTATTTGGCTCCCGGATTTGCTAATTGACTTTGTCAACTTTTCTCTACAAATCTGCTCTTAGAGGACCAAAAATCAGTTTCAATTCTCCTCACAAAGCATAACCAGATGGAATGGTGGAAGTACTTAGTGAAGGGCGAGCCAGAGATTGACACGCAGAAAGTGGAACCTGAAAACAGTAAATTGTCTGATCTGGATCCCGAAACACGGTCTACCGTTGAGAAAATGATGGTAAAATACTCTTCAAAATTTCATCTTTGGAGATGACTTTTTTCTTTCTCCTTTGTGGTTTACGTTTCAAACAACTTATTTGGCGACTCTTCTTCATTGTGCAGTTTGATCAGAGACAGAAACAGATGGGACTCCCGACGAGTGAGGAAATGCAGAAGCAGGATATATTGAAGAAGTTTATGGCTGAGGTAACAATGTAATCCGTTACCATGCCTTTTTCTGCTATATTCAACGTTTTTTGAATCATTTACCAATTGTATATATCTTGCATGCATATATATTACAGCATCCAGAGATGGACTTCTCCAGGGCAAAGATTAACTAGACAGAGAGAGAGTTCAATAAATTTTCGTAACGTTGCTATTATGAGTTGGATGTTTTGGTCTATCATTCTGTGTTTGAACAAATTGTGTCCATATCAACTTTTCTAGAATTGCATGATATCCACTTGAGTTATCTTGTTCTTAATTACAAGGACGATCGACAACTCAAACGACTTACAGGAATCGTCTATTTCGTCACAAAAACATGATTCTCTGCCATCTCATGAGGAGCAACAAAAGGCTTGGGTGGAATCTTCAGCTCATAATCATCTACTTCAAGCATCTCAAGTACTTTGTTCATCGATGGCCTATCGCGAGGGTTCATCTGTACGCACCACAGCGCAACTATAACGATCTTCTTCACTAGCTTCTTCCTTCTTCGCTTGCATCGACGATCCCAATCTCATTTCCAGCAGAGATTTCATCGTAGACCCACGAAGGGAAATAAACCCGACACACATCCTCTTCGAAAGGGCCCACACTTCCCTTCCTCGGATCAACCATCTCCATCAACAACATCCCAAAACTATACACATCAGCCTGTAAGAAACTGCTCCTAGGTTTCTGTAAAACATCTCAGGCGCCATATAGCCCATCGTCCCTCTAGCATCTGTAATGACAGAAGAAGAGTTCATGGCACTCATATTCGTACGATCGTAAAGCTTGGCCAGTCCAAAATCAGAGATCTTAGGGTTAAACGTCTCATCGAGCATTATGTTGTGAGGCTTTATATCGAAGTGCAATATCTGCATATCTCAGCCATGGTGTAAGTAATCGATCCCACGAGCTACTCCGAGCGCTATTTCATACATCTTATTGTATGTCAGCACGAGCCCATCTATCGCATGCTGCCGGAAAATGTACCTATCGAGCGAACCGTTAGGTAGGAATTCATATACCAAAGCACACCTCGTCTTTTCGATGGAGAAACCTATGAGCTGCACGACGTTGCAGTGGTGAATACGACCTATGGTCGCCACTTCGTTGATGAATTCTTGTTCGTTGGAAGCTGACTGTAAATCCATGAACTTTACTGCAACGTAAGGGCCGCTTCTGAGCTTGCCTTTGTATACGGTCCCATAGCCTCCTTCCCTGAGCTTTTGGTTGAAGTTGCTGGTCATTTTCTTGATCTCTGAGTAGGCGTAGTTGATTGGAGTGAGGTTGTCTTGACTTTGGAGGAACTTCTCTATGCTTTCGTCCATGGATAAGTGTCTCCCTCGCCATTTTCGAACCATGAGTGTTATTAAGAATGGGAAGCCCATGAGGAATCTAAGGGCCAATAGTCCACCTGCGTAATCAATAACTCAGTAGAAGTAAATGAGAGGCTCTCGCGGAAAACTGTGTAAGCTCTGTTACGTACCTAAGGCGATCAAACCATAAGCCTACAGTGACTGAAAAAACAAAACAGAGCAAACAATTAGATAAAGCTTCAAATAGGAGAAGAGAAGAGATTTGGAAAAGATTGACCGAGTACTCACTTCCCCAGAATGCAAATTGACCTGCAAGTTTTCAAGTGCAAGCAGAATTAGCCAAGAACGTTGGTATGCTTACAGAATTCAGATAGACTAATACAAAATGCTTTCTTACATTTAAAACCGAGTTCAGACGGTGGAGCTCGAGTGTCTATAATGCAAAAGCTACAGAATCCATCGCTATCCTCACACTCCCGGCAAACAACCCTAAACCAAGAAAGCTCAAACCCATAAGCAAATCCATCGTAAATGCTTGCTAAAGAAGAGTTATCATCTCTCACGGGCCTTCGAGCTGAGACTTCGACAACCTTGTCAACTGGGCATGAATCCTCGAGATCTGACACCCTCAATCGTTCCCACGCAATAACATAACTGAAGATTTCCGAAGGATCTGAAAATATGCTGCTTCTGTTACCGCAAAAGGCAGCTTTGACATACTTGGAGTCGGTTAAAGGAGTCGAACAGCGGATGAAGGTAATCGGCAAGTTGTAATAGAAGTAGTTTGAGTAAAACGTGCTCGGCCAGTCATCGTAGTCGTTGGAATAAGCTGGGCAGGAACAGAGGTTGCTTCTGTTTATGCCAGGATCGACCAGCCTTATTGAAAAGCCGAGGTAGTCGATCTCTTCCACGAGATATTCTTTTGATTTTAAGGTAAGAATGGTTCGATTCTCGTGGCAATGGAGGACAAAGCTGGGATTTTTATAACCACATGAATTGGGATCTGTCCTTAATCCGAAAGGGAAGCTTATGTCTCTGATGCTACCGCAAGATGACGAAGCACACGACGAATTGGAGCCGATGCTCTGCGCTTTGGAGCTCACGGAGAAGATGAAGATGTAGAGGAAAAGTTTGAAAACTGAAATCAAAAACTTGTTTCTCGACATCATTCAGACTGTTTCTTATTACAAGATGTTTCGTAATCACTTCCATTTTCGCGTTTATCAGTCATCTTGGGTCCAAGAAGCACCCAAAAGGGCGTGGGCCTAACTTGATTGCCTAAAGGAAAAGGTAATCAAACACAGAAGAGTTCATATTTTCAAACTATGATGCGTACATAGGATGTCTGAATCAAACAATCAAGGAGCAAACTTGCAGAATTTGATCCTTCCCGTCACATGATTGCACATAACAAGTAATCAAACGAGAGAAAGGGAAAGAAAATGGCTGCTAAGCTCAAAAATCCGAGCAACGGCCGCTTTTCTCCCAATCACCAAACCGAGTGGGCTCAGGTCCACGCGGACCGCCGATTTCGCCGGTTTCCTTATTCACGTATTCGTACTCCTCTGCGTCTCCTTCTTCTTCGCGACTCTTCTCTTCGATTTCACTTTTGGTGTTCTTCTCTTCGTCCTTATCGGCCGGCGATTCACTCTGTTGCTGACTCTGCGAGAGGCGAGCCGTCGCCGTTCCGATGAACCGACGGGAAAGCTCGCATCTGAACGGCGCTGACGCCAATCGACGGCTCAAATTGATCGACATCAGCTTCCTTCTTGCGGCGGATCTCTTTTGCTCAACGTGGAATGGAGGTACGCGGCTGAACATGGCCTTCTAATATGCCCCAGGCGGTTAGAAATCGATACACGTGTCACCTTGATAAACTGACACGTATCTATGGTCGGAAGGCTATTGGGCCTTCATAGTGGGCTTGTATTGTTTATTCGGCTTTCTATCGGGCTGTGGCCCGTCGATTACATGTCCAATTAGATTGGGCTCAGGCTGAGATCCTATGATGAGGATTATCTTGCTGACGTGGACATATTATTTTGGGCAAATGACATTGTTTATCTGAGATTAATGCACCCACTTCTAATTTTTACAAACTAAATATACTTTTTAATCGGGTATAATTTTGGAATACAAAATTATTTAAGTTACAAGTTCAGGTAATTTTTGTCTATTCGTTTATTTATTTATTGTTTCGACCTCACGCGCTCCGTGCGTGTCGTGCCACGTCATCCACCTCGTGTTGGGTGCACTGCAAAACAGTAGATTCATCAATCACTCACTTTGCCACTTCGCAACAATCCTTTCTTCTTCAAGCTAGGGTTTCTGAGTATATCTGATCCGATTCCGGATCTTATATTGGATCCGTTTCAGCTGGCCCGCTTGCTCCAGAGGAAGCTGATTGATCTCGTTTTATTTTTGTTACCAGACGTGATAGTTTACTGATGTTTTTTTGTTTTTGTGTTGCTGATCGAGTTTAGCTTAGTGTTTGACGTTTTGTTCGCTGTTTCAATATCGTTGCTATGTAATGGCTGTTGATCTGAGTTCCGAGATATGCTTTTGCCGTGACGTGATGTGCCTGCTATTCTGAGAGTAAGTGCTGCTTTGATCAAATGATAAGTCCCTTCAAAGTGCAATGCATGTGACGGACGGTTTTGTTCCGTTGATTACATTTATTGGTCGATGTGGCAGCTGAAGCTTTAATCTCTACGTTGTTGCAATTTTTCAGAACATGGGATGAATGATTTTTATGGTTACTGGATGCTGTGGAAAATAGCTCGAATATGTCATAGAAGAAAGAACATAGTTATTTAGGGTAATTAGTTGCTATAGATGTTGAGGAAGCTAGATGAAGTTACCGCGTAATGTTAATATGTTTGATCTTTATAGTTAACTTTTCTTGACTGGCATATTAATTGAAATACCATCAATTCTAGAAAATCCATTGTAATAGATATTTATAATAAATGTCCCATTTTTCCGGGCGGGATTTTAGTTCGTTCTTACACTTTCGGTTTCTCGTGCTATTTATGTCACACATGCTGCATAGAATTTATAAGCTGATTTGCATTTTTTTGTATCGTTGCGTATGTTAGCTTCAATTTGACACCGAGGCACCTGCTTTAGATGTTATGCAACAGTGTTTTGAGGTCAGCAAGATCTTTGGTGGGATGCACTGTGAGATACAATAAGGTTGCTCAGTGTAGCTATATTATTGGGTGTTTGAATACCTGTCGGTTCTTAACATCTACGTGGAGTACAAAAGTTCTGCAAAGTAAAAAGAGTATGGCAGATTCTGCCATGTCTGCGAAAGGATCTCTCGTCGATATTTTCCCTGATAAGGTTGATGATAGTGGCTATGCCAGTGGAGGATGGAAAAGGTGATTGTATATCACTGGTTCTTTTTTTTTTTTACCAATGCTGTGTGGGTTAAAGTTCGAGCTGTTTTTGAGAAAAATGATCTTTTGCATTGTAATTTTCTTTGAATCTAATGCATGTCCCTTCCTATTGTCCAAGCCTTCACATACATTTGTCCTGTGGCATAATTGGCGTAATGAATCGTCTTATTGTTATTGTAGTGCCAATCAAATTTGTGCTGGCTTTACACCTTTCACCTGGGTAGACAATGTTGATATTTTAGTTTGAGACAGACTTTTCCTTTCCACGCTGGCAGTGAAAACGGTGCAATGAGTTGCGGGTACGCCAGTTTCAGAGGAAAAAGATCTAGCATGGAGGACTTTTATGATATCAAGATGTCCACAGTTGACGGTCAATCAATCTGCCTTTTCGGGATATTTGATGGTAAGTTTTTTATCCTTTATGTTTGAATATCATTTAGTCAATTGAATATCATACAGATTCTTTTCAAATGGTCTTTTTAACATATGATGCAAAGATATGGAAGGATGAACTCGACTAGCTTATGTCGCTTTATATGTAGCAGTTATATAGTAGGATTGAATGATGTTTTGGAATGTTGGCCAGCCCACGAGGTTGATTTGGCTTGTAGAACTAGAAGGTTCCTTACATTGGGCGCCTTATCTCTTTTCCATTGAATTAT
Source organism: Craterostigma plantagineum (assembly GCA_027422505.1). NCBI lineage: Eukaryota > Viridiplantae > Streptophyta > Magnoliopsida > Lamiales > Linderniaceae > Craterostigma > Craterostigma plantagineum. Next base: position 114,597 of record JAPQWV010000660.1, on the reverse strand, counting down.
TAATAATATAATGCTTATTGTATAGAGGGTGATAATTTTTCATGGCAGGTCATGGTGGGTCTCGTGCTGCACAATATTTGAAAGAACATCTTTTTGAGAATCTCTTGAAGCATCCGGAGTTTCTCACAAACACAAAACTGGCTATAAGTAAGTTGGATTACCAGTTTTCAATTGCTTCCAGTAGCAACCGATGTTTGTTGCATGGTATTCTTGGGGTAATCAGTTGGATCTGTAGTTGTAACGAATGCTCCTAATAAACATGCATTTTTTCTTCTGTGTAAACCATCTTTTTTGCGATAGTGCTTCCGATGGTAATTTGGTGAGTGTTAATCATGCACTTATATGACTCTGCAGGTGATACGTATCAGCAGACTGACAAAGAGTTTTTAGAGTCTGAAAGAGATTCTTACCGAGATGATGGCTCAACAGCTTCAACTGCAGTTCTTGTTGGCAACCACCTTTATGTTGCTAATGTTGGCGATTCTCGAACTATTATATCAAAAGCTGGAAAAGGTACCACAACTATTCGTCACATTTGTCTTTCATGTGTTTTCAGAAATTTTTCCTTGATCTTTAATGCGGTTCGGAAAATTCATTTTCTCCTGAATTCCATAACAAATTGTTTATAGATCGGTATTAAATTTAAAGGGGTTCAGTTGAATGAATCGTCAAGCTCATTGTGAATCTTGGTAGTTTTTGTAGCCTAAGGAATAAAACTAATAATATCCTGAGCCTTTTGGGTTTTCAAAACAACTTCATGATTTCATTTCAATATCAATATCAGTGATTCGATCTTTGAAGATAAGAATGAGTATTTTGTCAAAACTTTTGGGAACTATAGTTTGTACTTCCTAAAGCAATAGTTCCAACACTGATGTAGCTTGTTATTTTTGTACAAAGTATAAGTGTATATATGGATATAAAGCTATTGATGATAGACTCAGATGGCGCCTTATTTAGGTACTACTTTGGTAAGTCATAAAGATCAAATCTTCCATCCTTCCTTGATACAGCAATTGCTCTCTCGGAAGATCATAAACCCAATAGAAGTGATGAGAGGAAGAGGATTGAAAGTGCTGGAGGTGTTGTGATGTGGGCAGGTATCATCCTTAGTTCTGTCCTATATTAGTCGATTAAATATGCTTTAGGGACATTCTGTTTGAAGGACTGGAATGTGGAAACTTAAAGAGATCATGTGCAATCACAACGAGGACTTGTTACATGATGTTTAACCGAAAGAACGTATTGCTGATATCGTGCACAATCACATAGACTTGATTACTATTCGTCTAGCCCTTTATTGTAATTGAGCTTGAACTACCATTTATGTTGCTGTATCAGGCACTTGGAGGGTTGGTGGTGTTTTGGCCATGTCTCGTGCTTTTGGAAATCGTATGCTGAAGCAATTCGTAGTGGCTGAACCCGAGATTCAGGTACTTGTAAATTTTTTTCATGTTACCCCTGACAAAATTCAGATTTACTATCCTTACCATTCGGTTATGTTTATGTTCCCCGTCTTTATGCCTTAGGAAGAAGAGATCGACAAAGACCTCGATCTGCTCGTTCTTGCCAGTGACGGGCTCTGGGATGTTGTGTCCAATGAGGTAAGTTTCCAATATATGCAAGGAATTTTTATGGTAATCAAGTGCGCATTAATTAAATATCATTGCGAGCCATTTCAGGAAGCCGTCTCGATAGCACAATCAGAGGAAGCGGTCGAAGCAGCTGCGCGAAAATTGATCGAAACTGCTTTCAGTCTCGGTAGCGCCGATAATATCACCTGCATCGTGGTCAAGCTTCACCACGACAGAGCATCAGCAGCAGATACAGAGGAAAGAACCCACCAACAATACGAACCCGAAGGAAAAACAGAGCCCGAGCAAGAATCTGAATCCGAAGCAGAAGTTCCATTACGCAACGCCGAAACAGAGCACAAAGAAGAGCCCCAGAATAGTTCAGCTCAGACTCCCATAAATGAGAGGGCTGATGATGCGCAATGAGGTGGTTGAGGTTTGCTTCGTTTTATTCAGATCTTTTGCGAATTCTATTAAAATATATGCACATTTCGTGATCATGCTGTGTTGTGATTTGATATTCTCATAATTTTTTGATCTTATGTTTTGCCATTTCTCATGTGGGCCTGTATGGATTTTGGCCCAATAAGTTTCTTCTCCTCATTGGCCCATTTATGAATCGTTCGAGCAAGTCAGTTTGTTTGTACGGGCAGCTGCCTGTAAAGGAAGGCTGATGATAAATATGTCCCCAACCTACTAATACTTAGGTTGAGGACAAATGCTATTTATTAATTACCTCCGACTTCATCTCTAACTACCTACATATATATAAAATGTAAAAAGGACAAAAAACTTGATTTCGAAACATATGCTAAGCATTGTCCCTGAGTTAGCCAGCAGCATGAATGTGCGTGTATACAGCTTTTTTTAGTATGTTTTATGGTATTGGAAGATAAAGGCAATCTTTTTCGTGATGATGAAATAGGGTAGTAATATTGCAACAATATATCTATTTTACATCTAATTCAGGTTATATAAATTTTTAACGCATAGAAAAGCTAAAGAAAACAAGAAGACATGATGAAACTGAAATAGTTTAATGGAGAGTAAAAGTATTTGGGATCAGATGCAATGCATATCAGTACTCTATCATCAGTCGAACGACTAACCAAATCTAATGCATTTTGTGAACTTAGAAACAACAAAGTAAAGTAGACAGCAATTATGCTAATAACAATGATAATTAGAAGTCAAACGATAACTGGCGCTGCATATATCTTCATTATCCTTATTGGCAGAATGTCTTCTGGATTTGCTGAGCAAGTTCTTCTGCACTGAGTTGGCATTCAATTCCGATCTATTTTCAATCACGAAAGCAAATATATATGGAGTCATTTACTGTTTAACATAATAACAAAATCCCATGCATGCGATTCAGTAGTTACAAGAGAATTAATTATACCTTAATTGTGTAAGAATTGAGCACCATCGTCCCATCAACTGTGCTGCCGATGCTCACATGCAATATCTCGAGATCAAGCTCTTCAATGGCCGACACAATCTTAACCACTTGCCCAGGCAAACGGCGCGTCGTGATCGTCTTAAGCACCAAGTTCGAACCTGAAAACTTAACCTCCACTTGGGCAGAAGCAGATTTCGAACTAGCCACGAGCTCGTTCGCGACGTCGTTAATAACAATCGAGTTGCTCGAGGAAGAGTTGCAAGAAGAGTGTTGTTCAATCGTCGGGCTAGGAAGCGAAGAAGGCGAGCTCAGGCCGCCATGGATAAATGGCTTGTAATAATAGCTGGGGTTGACGCTTGATTGGGGCGTGCTCGGGCTTATGGGCAAGCTCAATCTCGGGCTCAACGGGGGTTTCCTCGGGCTTATCGGTGGTAGCCTCGGGCTTGACGAAACGACCCTCGGGCTTAGGACGACATCGTTGTTGCTGTTGTAATAGGCCGACGACGCCTTGCGTTGTTTCTTGGCCTCTAGGGACTGAAGGATCTGCTGCAGCTCTTTGATGTAGTTTACTACTCCACCAATTATTGACGCTTGGTCGCCCTAAAATGTAATAGAAGCATTGTCGTTGTAAGAAAAAAGAAAGAAAGAATATCATCATATATTAACGAATAGTGTAGTACTGATCAGATAATAATGGGCGTATTTTAATTACTCTTTTGACATAAAAGCATGGCATCAACGAGCGCAAAGTAGACAACTGTTCGTTCATCAGCTTCCTTCGATTCCTCTCAACGGTGATGTGAGTTATTCTGTGCTGCCCATTTTCTTCTCCTCCTCCTTGCAGGGAAGAGAAAGAAACAACAGAAGCTGAAGCATTAAGCTTCTGTTTCTTGCACTTTGGTAAGAGCATCGTCGCTCCTCCTTGAGTTTCATCAGCAGCTTCTTCTTGTTGAAAAGGAGCATTGTTATCGTTAACTGATTTTTGAAACTCGAAGCCCACAAAGTCAGTATCTGCTAACAAGGTTGTTGTCGTAGTGCTCTCACAGTTGTTATTATCTTCAACTTGCGCCACAATTAGTTGACTATCCTCAAAAGAATAAGAAGCACTTTGTTGATCCCAAGCTTCAAGGATGCTGAAAATGTCGTCTGAAGCATCGCAAAACTCGGGTTCGTTCAAGAATTCACATAAAGCATTATTACTCTCAGAATCCATTTTTTTTCCTTACGACTTGTATGAAAAAAGGGTTTATGGCAGTTCGGCTAATTATTGTTTGAGGGGACTATATGAAGTATATATAGAAGGGACCGAAAAATAGACAGTTTAAGTATCTGAAAGAGACCAAACCTATCTATCAAAGCCGATTCTCTTTTCATATGTAAATATGGGGGTACTTAAAGCGATATACTTTTTGGCTTGTTTTTTCCTATTACATTGTCTCAACGCATTTGTGGGGATGAGTGGAGATGAAAATTCATGCGGAGAGATGTTATGACTGATGAGATAGGAAATACAGGAGTGCGAATTAATTAAGGATATCATTTAAGAAGATTGAACTGCAAGAATAAATATAAATTTTACAAATAAGGGTTTTTAGATACTTATGAAGAAGCTCGAATGACAATCTTAGGGCTTCTATGACACACAAATTTTTTAAAGTCTACTCGGTAATGCAAACATTAGCTAAACACCTTTTGCTCCCTGCAATAGCCATTTATATGCATATATAATATACACACACACAATTAAGACGACAAATATTTCCAAGAGAGCCGTTATACTATTCAAGAACGATGATTGGTGACAATTAATAGCGTGAATCTGACAACTTGGAACTGCAAATTGTTCTACTGCATGGTGTCCACAAATTTTACATTTATTTGCCGGAATAATTATTTCAATCTTCTCCCTGTCAGTTCCATTATAAATATGTCACGCATGAATTATTATTGGGTGTTCGTTGTGATATACTATAATTAAAGTTTCATAGTCCACACTATCTCAACAAGTCGATGATGCTTTTATATATTTAACTTAACTAATTAACTATGCTTGAGACATTAATAAGTGTATCCTAAAAAGTCGAACACAGCAAGATCACGCGTGACATTGAATTCTAGCCTTCTCAAAACCCTAATTTAGAAATGCATATATATATATTCATGCATAATTACTACACAATACATTTAAACGAGAGGAGTTGGCGTTGGTGTAGTAAATTAAAGACGACGAGGACGAGGCACTGAGCAATGTCTGAGACACTCTGCAACCTTTTTTAATTTGTCTGTCGTCATTCATATTAGTAGATTATTCAAGAAGAACTCAGACTCTTATTCAATGCACACACACGTCTTTTACGTGCCACTGTATTTAATTTTTCCTTTTTCGTATTTAAAATTTGATTTTTTGATCTGCAAATCGAACCTTGCAATGTTATTAAATGCGTAGTTAACACTCGCTGTCTCTTTTTACGTGGTAATAACTAATAAAATGGAAGGTTTTGCTGTGTTTTGTGTTTGCATGGGAGTGCGTTCTGAATAAATGAAGAGAAGACAAAGATTGTCCTTTGTGTTCTCTTGCTCTCTTAAAAATTTGAAAAGGATTCTAATCAATGAAATATATATATGGGACAAAATCCTAATCAACAAATACAGAAATAAATGATGGTGGGGTCCTTCCAACTTACCAAGAAAAAAAAAAGGAATCTTCATTCATATCACATTCTGAAAAAACATCATTTATTTCAGACCCACGAAACGTATGACCTCACATCAAAAGAAGTTTACACACACACACACACACAAACAAGTAAAACGAATTTAACCATTACTACGTAGGTATTCGAATTAATCATCAGAAGCCATCATTACATAGGTACTGTACTACATAGAAAATGACTTGCTTTTTTAACCGCAGATGGTAATTTAATATATACAGGGTCAATAAGAAGAGATATAGGGGCCCTTGAAGATGATGTAAGCTAGCAATATCACTCTTTCGTAAATTACAATACATATTTTTTCGTATGCCATATAAAAGCTATGGGATATCCTTTTCTTTGCTTTAGTGCTGTGCTGAGACAAACAATGACTAGACCAATGGATTGTTCCTCGGTAGTTACTATAATTAACTAAAAATAAATGAAAAGAATAGAAAGCATTAAGGTGTTATGTTTGTTTGGATTGGGCAATGCCTTGAATTAATCCTTAAAATGATGATCAGACGATAGTACTAGCAATTAAGTCTAATGCATACAAACAAGCAATTTAAGCAAGAGTCACGACATCAATTAAAGATTACAAAGATCTTCAACCTCAGTATGTGCAATAATTTAGACAATGTAAGCTTAAGAGGAAATAGTTTTCGAAATTAAGGTCCTTGCCAGGTTAATTATTACGCCATGGCGTATTTCTGAGTCCAGCTTCTTGCAGTGGTCTCATACTTGTTCTTGTCTGTCTTGTACATATGAGCAATCTCGGGCACCAACGGGTCGTCGGGGTTAGGATCCGTCAACAAAGAACAAATGGAAAGCAACACCTAAAATTGGGAAGAAACGAAAATAAAGATTTTACTCGTTTATCATGCTGAATAATGATAACATCGAAGAGGAAGATTTTCGCTTCAAGCTGCAAAAGAAGAGAATACAGCGAGGGGAGAAAGGAGTTTGATCCAAACCTTTGAAATAGTAAGAGCGGGAGTCCATTGTTCCTTTAGTATGTCGAGGCAGATGCTACCATTGCTGTTGATGTTAGGATGAAAAACTTTCGTCCTAAATGAGACCTGCAAATATTATTTAAGAGGCACGTATGGCGAATATGTTAGAGCTGATGCAGCTCGGGAAGTACTTTAGAACAAGTGGAAAGATGTAAAACGAACAAATGCACACCTTAGGTGGTTTGAAGGGATAGTCTGGAGGGAAGTGAATCGTAGCCATGAAAACACCCCCAGCATACGGGCTTTCTGAAGGACCCATGATTGTTGCTTGCCAGTGAAACATGTCCTCACCGACAGGCCCTATGAACACGCGCAAAGATGGGGCGGGGCGAAAAAAGGCGCAAGTAAGGAATCAGAATTTCCTTCTCTGATGAAGAGTGTATCCATAAATATGATAAATAAGCAAAGTCAATGGAGCACAAGTCAACAGAGTAACTAGTTAGAAATATAAGGGGATGTGTGGGTTATGATCTTGTTTTGACAATGGAAAGACAAAAATTATCGGGAAAAAAGAGTGTTATGGGTTATAAAATGCATTTGTCGTCGAATCATATTAAGATCATACCAGCGGTTAGTTTGCGTCATTAAGATAATACACGTGTTTTTATTGATATTTCATGGATGATACCATAACTATAATCAGCGGTCAGATATCATTGCAAATACTGAGAACAGAGCGATCACGAAAGAAAGTAAAATCAAACCAAGGCCTAAGTTTGTACATTACGACCAACTCATTTAAATTAGTTCTGAAAAGCAAAATATAAGTATGGATTATTCTTTCACAGGAGAAATTCAGAAGCTGAGCTTGGACTCAACTTGATTTGTTTGAACTTAACAAAACATCATGAAACATCGAACCAATTGACAATCTTATTCGTCTCAAAGCTCACTTGAGCTCCCTTCAACAAGAAACTGGAACCAAAGTATACCGAAAAAGACTTAGAATTCAGATTCAGAAGGAACTCCACCAGCACAACGATTAGCTTTAGCTCAATTTATTGACACCTTAAAATCCCAAACCAACCAACAACCACGCAGGGAACAAATACTCAAATCCAATCTCAAAATATATTCAGAAAGATCCAGGCAGAATACCAAAGAAACATAAAGTATTGTACCAAAAGCAAGATAGAAAGCACCCGAAACATTCAAAAAACCAAGCCAAACAAATAAAAGCAAAAAAAATGAAAAAATAAATATACCAGCACTGCAGGAGGTAGGAGGATCCTTCTGAAGATCCTTAAGCTCCTTCAAGATCCGCTTGGAAGCCATTTCACAGATACCTAACCAACCAAAAACAGATGGACAAATAAAATCAGAAGATCAATTCAACTATTAATTTGACAAAGGAGAAAAAAAGAAACACAGAGATTTGCTGAAATTCGTACTTGAGAAAGGGAGAGAGATCAAAAGGTATCCTCCAATTTGCCGAGAAAATGCCAGTCAGTCACGCAATGAAACAAAGTGCTCTATTGCGTGATGATTGTTCGGGTAATTATGGACAACATATATTTCTTGTTCTTTTTCTTTTACAGAAAAAATAAAAGGAAATTCTTTACAGTTTTTTTTTTTTCTGTAAACCATTGGAGAATGGAGAATTGGAGATTCGTAAATTCTTTAGAAAAGAATTGGGGATTCGTTAATCGTAATATCATTTCCATTGCCTGATATTGACCACGTTGACACACTATCTGTCCTCGTTGAACGATTCGTGTTTATCCAGCGTTTGAAATACTATATACTCACAAAATAATAACAGAGAAAATAAAATCAGAATTGCCAATTTAATATTACATATTGTCTTAAATTATAATCAGATCATCCATAACACAATTGGCTGCAACTATGAAGCAGCAGAGCAGCATAACCACTGGCTTTACCTTATTGTTATTACACTCTGCTCAAACGTAAAAGAAGAAGAGTTCAAGCAAACTTGTCTTTGAATGAAGGTTTTGGTACCCTACCCAAAACCCGGGCATTGAAAACGGCGTATTGGTTCTCAAACTCTGCCTCAGCTGCCTTGGCAAATGCCTCGATCTTATCTTCGTATGTCTCGTAGAACACAGGCACGGTGAACAGCAACACAAGACCTGTTTTGAGAGAGACGACGATAGTCAAGAAAAGGCGAATTCGTTCTCTATCAAATGATACATACAACGTTGTTTCATGGAGACCGAAGGTAAGCAAGCGACTTACTCATGTAAAACAAGCTCAAGAAGTTGAACCAATCGGCCAGAGCAGCTACTGCCCAGAGGTTAGCAATGATCTGCAGAACCATACCGTAGTAGCTAGCTATGAAACTTTGTTTCTAATATGACCAATTGGTACATACATAGAAGTGATGTAAGAATGCCACATACCGCAAGGAATTTCTTGAGACTTATTCCATATGCAGCATCTCGAAGGCCCGCAAGTCCTCTGTTGATTTCGACCCTTAGAGAAGAAGCTATGCTGAGGATGACATCTTCTGGGATTACAACTTCCGGGATTTGAGGGCGGGACCTGATTAACATCGGACGAAAGTATGAGCATTGAAAACAGCATTGCAAATATTCAAAGGGAATGTTAGGAACCATACTTGTTGATGAAGGTCGACGTGTTTGACCAGAGGAAAACGATCGACAGGGCAAAGATCAGAACATGGCAAACTACGGTAAGCAAGTGGTATTCAAGCAGTTCAAAAAGCACCCAAACTGTGGTGGCGAACCCCAGCAAACCAGCAGAAACCTTCTTGTCTCTCCATAGGAAGATATCGGCAACTGTAAAGAATGTACCAAATCGTGAGATCCTACAATGATGCAATAAAGCTGTTGAGGGCTTATGTCTCGAAAGGGAGGGCTTTGATACGAATGGCAAATCCAACTTTGAAAACGCCACAATCTACTAGACAGAATTCCTCATCACAAGTCCAAAAATCCCAGAAACAACAAGAGCCAAGCCAGAAGCTAAAAAACCCACGCCTAAAACGGCAGCAAACGTTAAAATCAAAACGAACCAGCTACGAATAACATAAAATCGTACGTTTACCGCCACCCAGAACCGTATGCACGGGCTTTTCGCGACCGAACAAGCGGTGGATCTTAGTCTTCGCAGAAGCCGACGAAGAGTCCGAGGGGTCAAATTTCTCCGAGATCTGATCGATCGTGGATTCTCGTTTCCCCTGCTCACTAGTGTTATCCGCCATTTGATACGATCTCAAACCGCTCGATAATTCCTTCTATGAATAATCCAGTCTGCTAGCTTTCTTCTGTGTGTCTGATCTGAACTAAAAGCCAAGCCACCAAAGTTGAAACGAGTCCGCTGTGGGTTTGACTGTCGTGCAGCGTTGACGAGTTGGCTTAGGTTCGGAATTTCGGAGCCGTGAGGTTTGGAGCAGCCGAGCCGCGGTGTTATGTATTTTCTGCATCATTACGTAGTTGAATATGCATTATTATTTCTATTCGTCTTCTTGGTAAATGATAATGGCATCTATTCATCTTCACAATAATACGTTACAAGATGGAAACTAGCGTAGCTTCAATCAGCAAGAGAAAACGAGGAAGAAAGTAAGTTAACAAATAGCACAAAACTATACGTGGAAACACATGCTTATGACTGTCAAAGAATGAGAGAAACATCTTTTTTAGATACAACAGTTTGTAATGTAACTGCATTATGTAAAGGACTCGTATAGTAAGAACTTGTCGTCATCCACATCTGCTTTCTTACCTAAAATTATGAAGAGATATTACTCCCATCGTTCTTTGATCTTTATATCATCTGATCCCAGATTGTAGTGTAGCACTGGGAAGAAGCTCCAGCTATTTCGAGGGCTCGTTGATTCCTTCTCTTCCTTCGCATTGTCAAAGTCGAAATCTTTGCTCGATCCCAGCGACAACATGCGATCCTTACGATCGATTTCCTCGTCATTACGTTCGTTCAAGGTTTTCCCACCTGCCCTCAAATCCCTTCGTTCGCCAAGATCTGACGACGAATCCGTATGCTGCATAGAAGGAGGAGACACTTCCCTCACAACACAAACTGGAATATCATCGTCGAAGAGCCTAAAAGAAACTCTGTGATCGCTTATATCGTCGTTTTCCTGGGAAGCAACTTTAGATTCAACTCTGCCTTGATCTGCTGATTCCCCAGCTCCATTTTTATTAGGCGTCAAAGAACCAGAATCAAGCCTCGAAATCCCGCCCCCGTCGGGCGTCAGCGATCCCGAGCCAAGCCTCGAACCCCACTTATAGCAGCTCGGATAATATTCGTAACAGCCAAGAAAAGGCGACGAAGTCCCAGAACTAGACTGAAGCCCATAATGTCCTAAACCCTTTTCACCGTACCTTTGGTTTCTATTTCTAGCTAGGGAAGAAGACAAAAGCTGGGCGAAGGGCACCTCAGGCGAAGGAGGCGTCGTCTGGGCAGGCTCGGGCGGCGGCGTGAAGGAAGCAGTCGACGGCTCTGTAGTGAAGGCAGAGAAAACGGGCGGCGAAACTAACTGCGTTTCGTGGGCGTAAGGGCCCACGGCATAAATCTGCTTTGCATCAGTTTCGTTCGCTTGAAGGGATGTGAAGTCGGCGGGCGAGGGAGAATCTGACTGAAGAAAGGAAGCTGGGGAAGAAGGAGGTGCTATGAAGGGCATCATGACTAGGGTTGAAGAAATGCTGTCGTTGTTATTACTGCTGCGATTGTCTGAAATTGGGGAGACGAGGCGAGCGCCGGGCGGGTTGGGCTCGGAGGAGGCAAGAACGGCGTGCCCTATTCGTTTTGCGTTGTTTTGCTTGTTTGATCCCAAGAAGCAAAAGTACCGTAGATTCAAGAAGCTTCCCCATCTTCTTTTCTGCTGGACATAGATAGGGATTCATATGGTTAGATAGAGGAAGGTCTGTTCAGAGTTCAGACAAACATGGATCGCCAGATTCGTATGTCCTAAAACGAATTCGCCCAAATTCGGACACTTTCGACCAGCGAAATTGCAACAGATTCGATCCCATCAGGCGTTTACATATTCAAAGTAAGTAAATGGAGAGAGAAAAAGGGAAATCATGATTCATCTTGGATCAGTCAGTGCAAGTTCAGATCAAAGTTTTCCCTTTTTTTTATTTAAGACGAACAAGAAAACAGAGTTATTTACCAACCTTAGCTGTGGAAGGTTGAACTCTTGTTTCAGCTGTAAAAATGGCTGCTGCTGCAGCATTTACAGTATCAACGCTGTTGGGTACGCTGCTCATGGTAAGAAGAGGACAGTTATTGAAATATATCTGCAAGCTTGGCGAGGAGTGTGACGTCAGATTCCGATGGAGTTGCGTGGGATTTTGAGATCAATCATGGAAAAGGAAAGAGGGTAGGAGAAGGAAAGATAGGTTACTAAGCCATGGCCAGGGACAGATCAGATCACATGGCGTATTTCGAAACAAAACAAAACAAATCAAGAAAACGGTGACTTTCATTATTAGAAGTGAACCCCACCAACTATTGTGTAATTACGGTTGCTCCCCTTCACTCCAATCAATTAGCTTGCAATATTTTTATTACAAATGGGAAAGAAGAATATGAATTCGAGCATTCAATGCGTCATATGCTCGAAACATACATATGTACTTCAACTCACATGACATTTCTTCAACCCTTTCTTCGAATTCTCTCTTTTGAGTAGCTTCAATCATTAGCCACTGTGAAGTGAAAAAGGTTGTATTTAGTAATTAATAAGAAGGGGGCGTGCAGTAACACTTGAACTTGGCATAAAGGTGAAGACTTGTGCAAAGTTATATCTTTGCCGTCTTTTTCCTTTTAACATTTTCGATTCTTTTACGTGGTACTCAAACAATTATTGATGTGACCATGTAATTGACTTTGCCTTTTCAGGACAAGCAGATGTTGCTGGCTAAAGAATTACCCTTAAAAAAGTTCGGCAATAATTACAACTTTTATAGATCCCATCGATTAAAAAAAAATTATGGTAGAATTGAGTATCGTCTCAGACATATAATGCTCCAAAACAAGCCCTGTTTAAGTGGCTTGATGATGATGATGATGATGATGCTGATGATGCAGGGTTGTTACTATTCTTGAATATGTTTTTAGTTTTTTATTAGAAATTATTGCCAAATATACGCGGATTATTGCACCCATGTATAATAAGACTTGGTCGTTAATTATTATTCATGCACAGACTCGAAGAGATGATGGCTGAGAACAACTGTTGCCTCCTTTGTTTTCTCCTCACCATCAGTTTTTGTATCCTCTTCGATCATGGGAAAAGGAAAAAAAAAAAAGAAAAAGAGAAATAATCTCAACATTTTATTTCAATTTTCACCTCAAACATCGTACTTTTCGATCTATATCTCTCTCTATTTCTTTTGCAGGATTTCTTTTTTTCTTTCCTGATCGTCGAAAGCCGAAATGGTATCGCCAAAATCATCGTTAATTCTCTTTGTTATTAAATGCTTGTTGTCTGCATTGCATGCATAGTGTTATCCGTTGGGAAATTACGATAATCATGGTTTGCTTCACATCCCCTGATCTTGCACACAATGTTTAAGTGTACTTTGCTAGAACAAATTTGGCCGAGATAGACCATAGATTGGCCGTTTATAAGAAAGGAAAATCCCATCTTACTTATATGTAATGACGATATAATAAACAAATCCCTCGAAAATTTATCTGTTTTTATATATATATTTTTTTAATTCGGCAGGCGAATTCTGGGTCTGGGATGGCAGTGGAGGACGAATGCAAGCTCAAATTCATGGAACTGAAGGCGAAAAGGAACCATCGTTACATCACCTTCAAAATCGAAGGCCAAGAAGTGGTCGTAGACAAGCTCGGAGAACCTCAACACACTTACGAAGATTTCACCAACGCCCTCCCACGCGACGAATGCCGATACGCAGTCTTCGATCTCGATTTCACCACCAGCGAAAACGTCCAGAAAAGCAAGATCTTCTTCATCGCCTGGTAATTGTCTTTTTACTATTGAAAATTCGACGTAATTAGGGTTTTCATTTTCTTTTTTCGATATATTAGGTCGCCCGAGACGTCGAAAGTGAGGAATAAGATGGTCTACGCAAGCTCAAAGGACAGGTTTAAGAGGGAACTCGATGGAATTCAAGTCGAGTTGCAGGCAACAGATCCCAGCGAAATGAGCTTCGATATCATAAAATCCCGAGCTTACTAGAACTAATTTCCCATAATCGTTTCTCTTTTACTTACTCCAATCTCACTCATTTTTTCTTGCAAGAATTCCTATCTCGAACTGCTGTTGTGTGATCATGGTGACTGATAATTGTTTCGTGTAAAAGTATAACACTGTGGTCTCTTCTTGGTTACGGCGCATATATAATGTATTTAAGGCATAGACAACACATAGGACTATTTCTGATTATGACCATTATTATTATTATTATTATTATTATTCCAATGCTCTTCTTCCCATTTCTCGACTTCCTTTATCGCGCTTTTTTTCCTTTCGAGAACGTCGAGAATAGAAGACGGGCTATAAGGTGGAGGTATCTCACAAGGCCCGTAATGTTGTCGAGGGCCATTAATAGCCATCGATTCCATCATGAACTTCTTCTCTGATTCTCTCGTTGCTGAGCAAAACATCGACTCTAAGCAAAGCTCGACCGCCTTTTCTGGGATCTTAGGCTTGTAGTTCAAGAGCTTGGCGTACTCGCTCATGAGGTGAAACATGTAGTCGTAAACGTTGTCCATCTTCAGCTCATTTAGAACGAAATCGCTCGCAGATTTGCCTATAGCTTCAGCCTATGCATAAATCCATTTCCATGATCAATACAATGCAAAAGAAAATAGGTGAACATTGCGTTATTACACATACCTCTTGTGGATGGCTGTTTCCCCAGTCCACGGCGTATTTTATCGACCTGCATTTGTTTTCGTCGCCTTTGATGGGCCAGTAATGCTTCAAAGGTACCAAACTTCTGGTGAAGAAGTCGTAGTAATGAGGGTTTACGAGCAGTGCGAGTGAGTCGCAGGCAAGAATGTATTTCTCGCTCACCGACCATGTATTGCCTTCGACGTAGATTTTGTACTTGTGATTGCATTGTCTGGCCAAGTTTGATTCCTTGAAACCCTCGTTCTGTTGCTTTATCCAATCCTAAATATGTAGAAGTTTTTTCGCCATATTTTCATTGATCTCAGCAGCTATTTTATGATCTTTTTTCACCCTTTTCTGACAGTTAAATGATCATTACCTGAATGTATATACGAGCATTCCAATCTCGTTTGTCTGAAACATTACATGTAAGCAAATCCATCCTTGTCTGTGAAACATGAGGATTACCCTTCCAATAAGCATATGGCTCTCTCTCAGCCCACTTTGTCCTCTTATTTCCTTCCTTGATATCCTCACTCAGTTGTTCCCATGGTTTTATATTGACTTCAGACCTTCATTATAGAGCACAATATATTAAGTAACTTAAGATGTATATATAGATCAACGGTGTTCGAAGATCAAATTTTGAAGTCGATAGAGGGAAAGATCAAACGTATATTGTTACCATCCCCAGAAAGTCCAATCTGGAATAACAATATCATAACTCAGATCATCACTGCAATACTTAAACAATGGAGGGGGAACTACTACGTATTTCCCAGGATCGTTATTGTTCGTATAAAGCTTTTTCTCGACGATGGGATGGTCCGCGCAGTTGAACATCATGTCCAAATCTGGGATTCTTCCTTGGTACCTACTCAACAGCTGCAAGATGCCCCACAGCGTAAACATGTCCCTTGTCTGAAACGATTTCTTGTAAGTTTCCACGTAAGCTTTTCCCTCGACGATCACTAGCCTGAAGTTAGCCGCGGGCCTTGCCTTCATCACAGTTTCTTCTGCGATCCCAGTCTTGCTCCACGGCGATAGATCTTGGTAAATGTAGTGAAAGTAGTCGGGACATGTAGGGTTTGATTTGGCCGATGATGATGAGAAGATTCCTCTGTGTTCGATTGGAGCTTTTGCAGCAGATTGGCTGAAAGAACAAGCTTGAGACGCGTTGCTGCTAATGAGGGAGCAGTTTATAAGTGACACTTCTAGGGTTTCAGGTCCGTATTGATGATGATCAAGTGCCTTTGTGGCCGTTAGGACTGGTTTTATCAGCTGTAAGAGAAGAAGAAGAAGAAGAAAAAGCAAACTTTAGCGTGGGTTCCAATGAAAATCCACAGGTAGAAGCACATGCAATAAGACTTGTTGGAATATAATTTTTTTTGCTCTATTCGTTGTCAACCAATTGAGATACAAATCTCCAGGGAATCAATCATTTGAAGAAGAATGGAAATTATATATTTTGGGAGTGTTGTGAATGGCTTACAGCATATGCAGAAGAGTCGAGGTAGCGCGTGCACAGCAACGCGCCGAGGACGAACGCGGCAAGGAGGAGGGCCGCCATGGATGATAACCTCAGTAATAATGACCGTCGGATTGTATCCATGCCTTTTTTTCAAATGGACGGCTTCGATGAATCTCCTCCGAATACACTGATAATATCTCAGACGGAGGAAGACGATGAGCTGTACTTAATTAATTATTAAGCTGTGAGATGTGGTTAATGAAGGAAACCGAAATGGTTATATATCTGTGTGAGGGGCTTTGTTTGGTTATGTAATAGATGGAGTTTTGTTAAAGATGCTCATTATTTGGGTACGAGGTACGAGGAGGTTCGCTCTTGTGAGTAGAGTAGTATCAACAAAGTTACTATTTGACTTTCTTTATTATTTTACGTAAGTAATATATATATATATATATATATTATGAAAAATTTGTAGTGATATCTACACATAAATACCTACTTGAATAAAATTTTTACCGATTTAATGTTTCTAGTTTCTTCAGTCACGTCGTACCTTTCTGTGTGTGTATGACGTACCATAACATGTTGTTAAGGGTACCTAAATGTGTTTATACGGTGTACCTTATGTGTTACAGATGGCGTACCTAAATCTGCTAATACGACGTACCATTTTCTCAACGTATGACGTACCACAATACGTTGACATAGGGTACCTAAATGTGCTGTATGGCGTACCTGCGGCGGATCGAGTACCTATTTGCAAAAAAATTATTCTACTAGGTTCCTACATAAAAAAATATCTCACATGGTACTAAATCACTAATTTTTTTTAAATGGATATATTATGCGTAGAGACCCATAGTATTTGCTTCTCAAACGAAAAAAAAAATAAATGAATGAAACGAAGATAGTCTTGGAGAGATCTTTATTTATCGTACAAGCATGCCAATTCCTTTTATTATTATTATGATTATTGTTATATTGTTAACTCTTGTGTACCGCTGCGATCATTGGTGATTTTTATGGAGAGTGAGTTGACCAGCGACAATTCGCTTGGGAGTCTTCTCTTTGACTCTTCTTCAAGTAAGGACAGAAGATGAAGTTCAAAGCTTCAAAGAAATTACATATAATCATCAATACTACTGTTCGATCGATCGATACTCTTTTGGATGGGCCGGCCCATACGAAAATGGGCTAATATAGGCCCGGCGATTAGCTTGATTACTATACTACTACACGTCTTGGAATTGGAAAGAAAGATCACAAAACATGATTTTTTTTTTTCTCTTTTCTGAGGTACTGAGTTTCATTATTACAGAAAACCAGGAAAATGCCACCATACACATCCTTGAAGAAGACGAAGAAGAAAAACAAGGTAATAATCTAGCTAGGCTATGTGGGTCTTAAAGTGGTGATTCCACCCACCATCAATCTAATCTGTCCCTTGCAAGAATCCCACACCGACGCTTTCTTCGGGAAAATCCAGCAACAGCTCCATAATCTCATCATCATTCCCAGAATCATCACCATCGTCGTCTAATTCATCACTCTTCAAATCATCACAAACTGCAACTAACACTTCTGCTTCGTTCTTACAGTTGAAAGCTTCACCGTTTTCTGTCTCGATCCATTCAAACAACTTCACCTGCGCTGAGGTGGACGAAGACGATGAAGTCTGTGATTCTATGACATCGTCTGACATGTTAGACTTGGCCTTTTCAAGACGAACGACGTTATTATTCGAAGCACAATCATCGTCGGTCTTTTCCAGCCTCTTCTTCAAATTCGTGTTCCAAAAGTTCTTTATGTCGTTGTCTGTCCTCCCCGGCAAGAGAGACGCCATAGCCGCCCATCTGCAAGGCAAGGAAATTATGACCAGCAAAAAAAGGAGATCGATCAACTAACTAACTTCAGTTGCTGGCTTGGTTAAGTTACTTGTTTCCGAGTGTTCCGTGAAGGTGAATGATTGTGTTCTCTTCTTCTGGGCTAAAGGGTTCGCGCTTGATCGATCCCAGGTTGGAGGTAGTTAACCCATCGAAGCCGACAGCTTTTCCCACATCGTTGAAGACCTGCGTTTTATCAAGTACTACTACATGTAAGAACAGAGCATAACAGAGCAGAACAGAACAGAACAGAACAGAACAGATCTTCCTCACGGCCAGCCAAGATTATTATTAGTGTAATGAGATGCTGACCTGCACGTTTAGGTAGATTTCTCCAAGTGACATGGCCATTTTTGGTAATGAAATCGATGAGAACCTTGTCCTCTTCAAGGCTCCATGGCCCTCTTCTTAATCCTGCTTCTTTGTCGCAGCAAGCCTTTCTTCCTTTCACCTCCTTTTCTCTCCTTTTCCCCATAACTCTGCAATAAACAGAGCACTCAAACGGAGGCCAAGACTTGAAGAGTTTACCAAAGCCTAGCTCGATACGCCCAAAGTTGTCCTAAAGATCAAGCAAGTGAAGGGTCTTTAATTCACGCACCTTAAAAGGCAAATGAGAGTCTATTAGTACAACACAACCTCATTCAGTGCTTTTCAATTACAGCCGTTTTTTTCTCGTGGTTTCTTGATTAGCGATTTAGTCTCTAGCATACATATCTAGTGGGAAAATCTCAAAAGCCTAAACGACGTACGAAGATGACTGGTTTTAAATACAACATTTATATGATGAAGCCATCATCGATCTCTCTACATACCTAGCTAAGCCCTACTTCTCAATCAATTCCAACCTAAATCTGGTACAAATGGTTAACAGCATATAGTAATTGGAGAGAGAGAGAGAGAGAGAGAGAGAGAGAGAGAGAGAGATGGTATTTGCTTACCAGTAAAAACTGAAGACAGAGAAAAACAGAGCAAGTGTGAGGACTTAGTTCTAGGAAGGAGAAGAAATACACTAAGACAAGATTAGTCTTCCTCGTTTTTCATGCGACATGTTCCACGTGGTGCCATATTTTTTGGAATGCTCTGCTACCTTTCTGTATTGTGTAAGGCGTGGAAATGTAAGAGGAAGGAAGATGAGCTTGCTTGTTAATTGTTATAATATCTGCTCTGGTAGGAAATTAATATATTAAATCATGATTCACGCTCATAAATCATGATTCATGCAATTTTGATTCATTTTTATAATAATAAAAACTTTTAGTTGCGAAATTGCTTTGTTCAACCATTGGTGCTTGGGCTATATTGCATTGTTGGATACAAAAAATACTCTTCAACTCCGCCCACCAACAAGAGAAATGTTAGCAAAAATCACTGGAATAATTATTAGATATACAAAAATTCATTGAGAGATAAAATATAATAATAGACAAAGTCGCGAGATTATAATTTATAAACATCGTCAACAAATATCTCCTCGGAATTAATTGTTTTTTCTCGGTCTAAAGTCTAACATGGGCGGCTTCGTATCGTAATAACTAAACGGTCTAAAGTCTATATTATAACCAACAGTCCAAACTCTAATTAAAAAACCGTCCAAACTCCTAAATTGGCTATTGCCAATCTGTAACTCTATATCAATTAAGTTTAAACATTATTATTACTTCAATAAACGAAATGGTTAATTTCAATTCAGGCCCGACGGAAGTTTAATTTAAGATTCAGCTCCTGTCAGAAAAAAACTTTAGTTCAAAGTAATCCAATTTCTGTAAATTTCAGAGATAAGGACCTAACTAAAAAAAGTGGTATAAAAATTATATGAACGGATATAGAATGATCGTTTTGTATTACAAACTTTCAACATATTGTTATTTCAGAACTATGACGTGGTACTGCATAAATGAAGTGGTATCATATGATCCTTAACAGGTACCGGATGATCGCTTTGTGTTACGAAATTTCAACATATTGTTATCAGTGCAATGAAGTGACAATGTAGTAATCGATCCTTAAAACTAAAGGACTGATTCTAAATGAAAATTCTGACAAGGGCCTATATGAAAATTGCCCCTAAACAGAACGACAGCAGAAATAATTAATAAAAATAATTATAAAAGCAACAAGGCTGTGTCCAAGTTGACACCCACCCCCACCCACCGTCCTCTCTCTCTCTCTCTCTCTCTCTCTCTCTCTCAAAAGCTATGGCCGTCCAAATATGGGAATCTGTGAAGGAATCGATCACAGCATACACCGGGCTATCTCCAGCTACTTTCTTCACCGTTATTGCAGTAGCACTTGCCCTTTACTACGTCGTTTCGGACTTGTTCGGATCATCCGATGATAGACAAGCACAGCACAGGCCCGTACAAGAAGAAGAAGTGGAGCCTTTGCCGCCGCCAGTTCAGCTCGGCGAGACAACCGACGAGGAGCTGAAACAGTACGACGGCACCGACGAAAAGAAGCCTCTCCTCATGGCAATCAAGGGTCAGATCTACGATGTGTCCCAGAGCAGGTAACAAAAAAAAAACCTTTTGCTTCTTCTTGGAACTGATTTAGTATCTGGGCTTGGTGTAATTGAGGGTTTTGTAGCTTCAATTTTGAATTTCTTGGTGGATTGAGTTGAGCCCTTTAGGGCTGGCTATCTTATACTTACAGTCTATCATCTTATGATATTATCTATATCAAAGAATCGTATTTACTGCTATGTTTTTTGCCGACATGTTTCTTTCTAGTTCAGTATATTCCTATAATATCCGCTGTGACAAGATAAAGTCTTGATCTTTATGGTGATCGTTTGGGGATTATACGTAGTAATCTGATTTATTCTTGTCAACGAATCATATCTACTTATAGGCTTCACTTCTTTTCATCGTGGCTGTGTTGTAATTTGATTTTCTGGGCTATCTTTTCACAGAATGTTCTATGGGCCGGGCGGGCCTTATGCACTATTCACTGGAAAAGATGCTAGCCGAGCACTTGCAAAGATGTCCTTCGATGAGAAAGATTTGAACGGCGATCTCACTGGGCTGGGCATGTTCGAGCTCGATGCCTTAAGAGACTGGGAATACAAGTTTATGAGCAAATACGTTAAGGTTGGAACCCTCAAGAAACCCGAGCAAGTAAATGATCGTGCAGTTGACGGGCAAGAAGAAGAAGAAGCAACTGCTCCTCAAAGCAATGGTTCTTATGACAACGTCGAACAATCGAAGGAAAGCCAACAAGTGAATGCTCATTCTGGCGAGGCTGAGAAGAACGAGTGACTTCTTGGTTGAGAGAAAGGCTTTGAGAGCCCGAATGGGGAGCTTTTTCACACTCTGTTGTATTGCATATCCGAGTTTTTCAATCTATGTACGTCTAGGATTGGACATTTGTATTGTGTAATAATAATAATGAAATGAAGCTCTTGAAGAAAGGTAATATACTCCTAATTCTGATTCTTTCCTTTGTCACTGAAACACCATCGCATGTATAATTATCCTAGTTTGCCTCCACAAGCCCACGAGTTGCACGCATGGGATGGGGACAAACTATGCTTTTCTTGGAGTTGATTCTTTTTTCTTTGGAAGGCCCATCCTTTCTTCAACTGATGTTAGAAACAAAAAATCAAAGTGTTGGAGGATCAGTTTATTGAACTTGTATTAAGTCGTCAGAAGATTTATTGATTTTCGAGCCTTTTAAAGTTCAGGACACCGGTTAGTTTCATTTAGATTTAAGGATCATGTCAGAAGGTTTAGGACCCGATACACTTAAGTGTTTTCCAGTACCACTTCATGGACATGTAGTTACACTTCGTGGACCTGCAGTACCACTTCATGGTTCCGCAGTACCAATTCATCGTTCTGCAGTACCACTTTATTGTTTCGCATTACCGCTTCATTGTTATGCAGCACCACTTCTGTGCTCTGAAATAACACAAAGCTATCGTCCGATACCAGTTCATATAAACTGTATAACACTGAGTCCTTATCTCTAAATTTCATACAAATCGGGTCCTTAATCCAAAAGAATTTATGACACGGTCCTGAAACCTAACTTAAAACATATTTTTGGGCCTGACACGTAATTATACTTTGATTTTTTGCGTACATATATATATATATGTTCGAGGGATGCAATTTGTTAAGATTTGTGTTGTAAGGTTCGAAGTGAAAATATTAATAAAGTTGAGGGTAGTATTGCGAAGGTTCACATCGTCAATTTTGGTTTATTCGTAATTTCATGCTTGTGCGGGGCTCAGTTTATAAATTTAATCCCGAGAAGAATGAATGAATCTAATAAGAAGGCTGTTCTCGACGCATCACGCTCAACAATTTTCGGAGGAAGCCATCGGGAGGGCATAGAAATTGAAGAATTGGAATGTATGGAAGCTCTTTTCTCTGTTTCCCGATTGATTTCCTATCGCGCAGTTTCGTCTTCTTTTTCTTTTAATCGAATAAATGGTTTGGGTTCCCATCGAATTAAATTAGGGCTCAAGTGATTCGAGTTTTGATCGATTACAAGTGTTTGATTTATCTATTTTGTGGTGTTATTCTGGAATCTCCAGTTTTGCTGAATGTGAATTCTGAGTCCCTTTTTGTGCTGTGCTGAGGGGGCATATCGATTGATCCTCTGTTCAGAGTGGGTGTCTTTGGAGGATACGTTCGGTGAACGATTTTCAAAATGTAAAAACTAGATATAAGACGAAGTATCCATGTCGTTGACATTAGCTTATGCCCAATCTTCAACATTATGCGTATTGCTTGCCAGGTCTCGCGTTCGCTGGGATGAAGCTAATATTGGGGAGATTGAGAAAAACAAACCCGTAAGGCAAAAAATAACCGAACCAAAGACGCCATACCATCCCATGGTTGATGACGAAGAAGATGATGATGGTCTAATCTTTTGTTAGCTTGTTTTCATTTCATTTCACTGCTTGATATCCATTTCTCTGTTGTTTGTGCTCAACTTGCTGATTATGACCTGTAGATTCAACGTCTTCCATGGCCAAAGGTAAAAACTTTCAGGATGGTTTCGACGATGCAATCCACGCAGAAGCTGTACGTTCAGCGCTGAATGACGTAGGTTCCTCGAGTAAAGCTGGCGGTCAACACTCGGGCTGGACCACATCTGAAGATGAAGCAGATGATGCAATGGATGAAGATGAAGGTCTCATTTTGATTAAGTGTCCCTTTCTTTTATAATGCGTGAAACGTCTCAAGGTTTAGCACACCTACGATTTGATAAATGCATTAGGTACTGATTCTGAGCGACGCAGAAGCTTTAGGGAGCATAGAAAAGCCCATTACGACGAGTTTATTAAAATTAAAGAACTTCGGAGGAAGGGGTCAGTACTTGAGGATGAATCTGAAGGGGAGATAGAAGACAAAGGAGATAAAGAAGGTTCGTCATCATCGATTAGTGCTGGTGTTAGAGACATTGACATTACGAAACCCTCACAGCTTGGAAATGGATCTTAAGGTCTTTGTTTATCTGTATGGAGTTCTCTCATTCAGTACATGCTTTTGTTGTTGTCCTAACTCCTAATGGATACCCTTTCTAATCGTTTTGTCTAAGTAACTGATGCTTTACTTCTGGAATTTTCAACCTAGTATTTACTGCAGAAAACATATGTTATTTTCTTGTGCTTTTTCCCATTAAATTTCTCAAATACAAACTCGTAAATGATACTGTGCCCAATGTCCAAAAAAAGGAAAAGAGAAAAAAAAAAAGTAGGAAAATAAAATGTAAAGCTCCACCAGAAATGGGAGATCTCATCGTCACTTGTATATAACCAATACCTACCCAAGTCACATAAATCACATCTGACATCCTTAAGTTCGTTGCCTTTGCTATGTCCTCACTAACATCACTGTTTCTGTCCACGAACAATCTCATAATCCACGCATCGACCACAATACTGCTCACATTACTCTTCAATTTCGTAAAAATCCCATCTTTGTATCTCCACAGCCTCCACACGTACATCCACCCCGATGACGTCAGCCCTAACGCCAACACATCGGGGGTCAGAGCTGCGATCAGGCGGCCAGGCGCGAACGGAGACGATCAGCCAAAGCCCAGAAAGAAATCCAAGGAAAGATCCGATTTTGATGAGAGTAAGGCTCAGATCTTCAGGCTCAAGCTCGATGAAGGTCACTTGCAATCTAGAATTTATTTCAAAGAGTTCTACGGCGCTTTCAATTTCTGCATCGCTGCCTTGTCCTCTCTGTTGCTTCATAGATTCTTGAATGTTGACGCTGACGCTGGATTTGTGAAGAATGGGACTGTGATCCCTTTGCTGTTGGGCTTAGTCGGTTATTGCAGATTGTCCTTTTTAATTGTGAAGGTTTGTTCTGAGAGGTCTGCCTCGAAGAAGACTGAGAGGCTTCTGAGCTTTGTGTTGGCCTTTCTTGGCTTTCTATTCGGATCAACTGTTGTCCTTGACATCCTCCCGAAAGGCTTCGTTGCTTTCGAATTCGAATCGTTGGATGGTTACGGCAGGTTTCTCATTGCTTCTTACATGGGATTTCTCGTTGGCGTTCTTTACATCCCAGCATTGAGGAATGCTCGCGCTTTCTGGCTTGGTACAGATCAGATTCGCTGTAACCTATCGATTATTTCATGTGGATGGTTCTCAAGAATGATCCTTTACGCTAACTATTTGATTGTCACGTTCACTTCTTTGCTGTGGATTAAGCCATTCGAAGAATTCCTTTTTACGAAAAATGCTAAACAAGGGGTGGTCGAATTGGCGGGCCATATCGGTATGTCGAGATCGAACTTCGAGAGTTTCAGGCTTTGGTGCCTTTTAATAACTGGGATTGTCCAATTCTTGGCGATTCGACCAAACGTACAAATGTTCTTGAACGAAGCTGTGCTGAGCTGGTATCAGAGGCTACACGCCAGCAAAATCCCAGATTTGGACTATAGCAGGGCGAAGGTCTTTCTTCACAATCACTACTTATGCTTGGTGGCCATTCAAATCTTCTTCCCCTCTACCATGGTGCTTCTCCTCCTCGCCTTGTCTCGACTGGACTGTACTTCTCTGTTTTCTGTTACACTGTCAAGAGATGTTGCTTTGTTCATGGCGTGGTGGGTCGTCTTTGTCTGGGCTGTGCTTAATACGGCAATCTTGGCTATGTATCGCCGTGGAACTCTATACATTTCTTAGATTAGATTTTTTTTTTATCTTCATAAACCATCTTTGAGGAGGGTTTGTTCTGTAACCATGCTCTCTGCGTAACATTATTTTTTATGACAGTGACTTTGAGGGCACTACATATTGATATTCTAGTGATGATATGATGCAAGAAATGCAGGTAACTTGAAGTCAAGCCTAACATGAAACCTTGTACATATCCGCCTTTGTAATAGATATAATCTATCAAACGAATCAAGCGTTTAGGTAAAAAAAAAAGAGAGAGGAAATTCGTGGCCCGAAATATGGCCCGCCCGTTTCTCAATAGAAGATCACGAAACCGTGATGGAAAGAAAAGCTAGAGCTACACACGATTTGCATTGTTCACCAAATTATTCAAATTCTCTCCTTTTATATGAAATAATGAATAGCGCAAACACTGTACAATCCAAGAGAAATAAAGAAAGACGATATACTCGGCAAAATGGCAAAAAGAAGCCATCTTTGGGCTTCGTCCACGTTATTCGTAGCGGTGAACGTAATTTTGTGGACTGCAGTTTCTTCTGCGATTGACTGCGGCACGGTGACGGCTCTAATCTCGGCCTGCTCCAGCTTCGTGACCCACGGGTCGCCCGACCCGTTACCCGGGTCGCCGTGCTGCGTGGCTATGGCGAGCTTGAACAATCTGGCGGATTCCGGCGAGAATCGCCGTGATGTTTGCCGCTGTGTGATGGACTTAGTCGCCGCTTACAGTAGCAACGCCACCGCCATCGCCACCGTGCCGGGATTTTGTGGGGTTTCGCTCGGGTTCACCATCGACCCTGAGACTGACTGCGAATAGTATTATTCATCATAAAAATTCATCCTTTTTTCCCGAATGTTAGTCTTTATTTTTTTATTACTCTCGCTTTCGAACTAATGAGCAATATGTGTCGTAATTTGCAGTATTGGAGTTGGAGATCTGTCAGCTGCGCTTTTAGGAGATGAATCTTGAGATGTTATTCTGTTGACTGTTGATGTTGATGACGATGATGATCTATGTTTTTCATATTAATGCTGAACAAGAACACATAAATCATAAAATTACCCTTGCAAGGAAACCTAGTAACAGATACAGAGTTCATCCAAGAAAAACAAGAGTAAAAAGAACGGAAAAGGAACTGTTGTTAACCAAGATAAAAAAATTTAATACAAATTCTCCGTTTCGCTCCCCGCTCACACCTTCAGGCCGAAGTTCACATCATCCCCATTTCCCCAAGCAGGTCGGTATTAAAGAACGAATCATCCATAAACTGCAAAACGCAATCATCGTTGAGAGACTCCTCTGTTGCTTTCTGGTTGAATACAGCTGTCGACTCGGTGTTCGAATACGATTTAGAACAGCTGCTTCTGCTCGGAGGTATCTGATCGATCAACAACGCTATTCGCATTCCCATTCGTAGCCGAAGGATGCACAAAACCAACGCCATCGCCACTTTGCATGGAAGGCGACTGTTGTTGGACCTTCACTTGTTGTAATGCTGGCAAAGATTGGTTTCGCTGTAAGCCGTTAGTAGCGCTTGTCATCAAATGGTTCGTCATTTGTGACGGTGGTGGGCTCTGCGAAAAACTCGAAGACCCAAGATTTGGTGTCGACGGCTCTTGTTTCACAATCAGACTATTGTGGGCTGAGTTCATCGAGTTCTGTTTCATAAGAATGTTTTGGTAGTTGGCTAAAGTGGCTGGGCCGCTCAAAGCTCCTCGACCTCCCATGAGTTGGTCATTGTTGTTCGAGTTTAAACCGCTAGGATGTAACGCCATTAGTTTGTTGAGTGAGCTGTGATCAGTAAGCATATCTCGAATATTCAGCTTTGTATCAACCTCTTGCATCCGAGGCTTGGGCGGTTCTGAAGTACGCTTCGGAAAGTTTTTCAAGCCATCTGCAAAATTGAGATTTCCCGCACGAATGTCAAGTCTAAATAAACTCGTTATAACGCAAGTAAATAAGTAGGACAGAGAGCAACAATGAAATCCTTTCCTAGTACTACTGTTCAGAACCGCATGGTAAAAGAATCCATGAGAGGAGTAAGGAAATGAGAAGAGAAGGATATAGAGATGTTACCAATGGGGCCAACATTTTGTACTCTGCAGAAATCAATTAGGTCCTTCATGCTATTCACGACGTCAGCTATCTGATTAAAAGCAGAGACAGAGATGAGCTATGATGAGATAGACTGATGGAATGGAGAAGATGTACTAGATAGATAAATAGATAGATACCTGTAGAAACCGCACGTATCTTTTCGGGAATCCTAAATCGTTTAGTGACGGCAACTCCAAACTCTTAGCAAGCTGACGACCAGCTGTCACAATCCTGAAACACGATCAATAGATATAGATGAATGAAGCTGAGAAAAAGAAATGAGAAGTGTTATTGAGTAAAAGATTCGACTCACATGGCACTGTTTGCCTGTAAATCTTGTTGAGGAACTCCATCTTTTCCAACTTCTGAAATCGTGCTCTGGCATTTTTGTGCAGCCTGCAACAATCGGTTCACCTGGAGAGAAAGGAAATCAAGTGAGAGCAAAATCAAGTTTGTAAAGCAGATGCCAAGATGCCACTTTGAGTTGCAATCAATACCCTAAAGATATGATTCAAATTCGAGAAGCAAGTACCTGAGGTGTAACCAACCTACGAGGAAGGAGTTCTTCGTGGCGTCTTGCACAAAATTCCCAAGATAATATCTAAAATGAATAGCATAGATGATCAGTGTCACGCTTGAATATGGGGACAATAATGTACAGTGGTGACTTTTACCTTTAATTCAGGGGTAAACATGATGCGGAGTTGACCCTCACGAACCACGCGGATCTGCTCATACACACTTTCTTGAACTGCCTTGGCATACTCTAGGACCATCGTACCAGTTGGGAATCTATACTCACGAGGCAACTCGAGAAATAGAAGCTCGTCGATAACGCCACTTCCAAATTTAATTTCATTAAGCCTTGGAAGAACTTCAAAAGTAGCTTCTGTCAATCCACGATAAAATATCAGTAGGAAAATCTTATGTATAAAAGGTTACACCAAGGACTAAGATAAAAAATTGAAAGAGTAAAGTTTTCCTAGGTTAGGAAAACGCGGACTACATTGGACAATATAACGTATTTAAAAGACAACCCACCAAATCCCCGGCCAGATTTTGAACCACAGATATCGCATTGCCATGAATCCTGCCAAAAAGAACCACCGAGAAAACAAATATTATCACATCAACGCTTCTGAAGGATATCAATCTTGAACATAATAAATGGATTCATTAAAAAAAGTATCACAATCAAGGATTCTTGCCAAGAAAAATTAGGAAAAAATGTTCTACAGCACAAATATCGAAGATAATTTACCAGTGATGCCTGAGGAAACACTCCGGGCGCATGGTGCCCCACATTTTCATACTGGGATAAACACCATCTTTTCTTTGCACGTGGAGAATAATACTCAGCAACAAACTTCCTCCAGTAGGCAATTGCATTGTCCTAAATAAACCCATATTCACTACATATCAAGCGAAAACAATGATTGTACTAAGATAAAGTCAAAAACCATGATGGTACTCACAGCAGGACGTTGTCTTTGGTGATACAAGTACTGCATCAACCGCCGTGAGCACACACCACCATCAAAGGGGCGTTTTATTCCCAATCCAGGCTGCACTCCTTGCGCTTGAAGCTGCTGCCTTAACTGAAACTGTTGTTGTTGGTGTTGCTGCTGTTGCAAGAACTGAAGACGCTGCATCGGCGGCAACGACTGAATTAGTTGTTGCTCTTGTTGCATTCTCTGCTGCTGAATCAATGCCTGCAAGTGAGGATTCGAATTCCTTGCACGAAGACTATCTTGCCTCTTCAACAATTGTTGCATAGCCTGCTGCTGCATAATATCTTCTTGTCTGATATCCAAACAAGGTCTCTTTCGCATACGAGAAATCTCCATTGGGTCTCGACTGAGCTGAATATGCCCCATCTGAGGACCAGGCAAAGAATTGACGCTAGAAGTTCCCTGATTTTGCTGAGCATGTTGTGGGTTGGAGTTTTGTCGAATGCTAGATCCATCTATAACAGCTGAGCCAGGAATGCTAACGTTATTCGAAGAGAACGACATCGGTGAAGAAGGCAAGCGAATATATGATTCTGTATTTATACTAGCACTTCTTTGAAGGCGGGATCCACCCGAAATTCCTGAATTGGAACCAGCTACCAAAGAACTTTCGCCAACACTAGGTCCCGAATACTCCACACTATTTAAGACTGTGTTATTGGGACCACCTGAAACTGGAACTGTGTTCGGACCACGTCGTAACTGTGATGGGTTCCCTGAAGTCGAACTTAACTGTGAATTTCCTGCGATTTGAGATGGCCCATCTCCTTGAAGAACTATTTCAGAACTCGACGATGATTGTGAAATTTCCCCTACCATCCGAGAAGGCACCATAGAGTCTAAGACCCCCTGACTATTGCTCCGAAAAGCTATTAATTTTCATCTCTTTCGCAAGTTAACTTTACCGAATAGAATCCAAATTCGAACCTTGAGAAAGGTTACTCAGTTGCATTCAACCACCTTCTCAAGTAAGTTAATACTTTACTGAAATGAAACAAAGAAAAAAAGAGGGTATAAGATTAAAAACCTCCGTATTGCAGAGAACAAATTAGCTGCCGCTAAGGTAGAGTAATAAATTAAACGAAAAAACAAGTGTATGAAATACGGATTAAAAGATAAAATCAAATAAGCTTAAACAACTTGAAAAGCTGATTCCCGAGCCAGGAAACTCCCTGCGAGGTTGCCCTCCTCAACATTCCCCGCTCTCACGAAAACCCTAATCCACGACGACTAAATTACTCAACTAGAATTGAGTCGAGCACAAAAACTTTGGCAGATGGAAACTAATTATCGGCAAACTACAAAAAATTAACCCACAGCAAATTTCAATCATCAAAACGGCCCATAATATTTCCTCAATTACTTTACATTGAATCGCCTATCAGCTGACAGAAATCAATAATCAAAGATCCTCCCACAACCCTTGCCCCTAAACCAAGAAAAGATAACCCAATACAAAACAGTAACAATCGGCAAAAAAAGAGAGAGAAAGACAAAATTCAATTAAAAAAAGTTGAGTCTTTTCAATCGAATAAAAAGATAGTGAGAAACAATTCATACTCTCTCAGACAACCATGGTGAACGAAAAAGGATGAAGAGAGTACAAACTCAGAAGAGTACAAACTCAGAATTGTAAGTCCATTGTTGTCGGTCGATGATTAAGTAGCCAGTCTGAAATAGGGAGGAAGCGACCGGAAATAGCCGGTCAATACTATTCATTACGGATATAGCCGGTGCTCGGACACGTAGGATAAACAATAACGCGTCGACAACGACATCGTGGATTTGATAGATAAATTGAACACATAAATTATACCTTCAGTATGGCGTACCTATGTTTTAAATAGGGTGCATCTAAATGTGCTAATACGGCATACCATTTTCTATTATATAGCGTATCCGAATGTGTTGTATGGCGTACCTGCGGCGGATCGGGTATCTATCTGCAAAAAAAGTTATTCTGTTAGGTGCCTATATATAAAAAAATCATCACATGGTACTAAATTACAAGTTTTTTTACAGAATGAGTGTTTATGTGTAAAGACTCCTAAATTATATAATAAATAACTTTTGAGAATTAATTGTGAATCGAATGGAGTCGAATAGCACAATATTCTTTGCGTATTCGGATAACAATCTAATACGAATATTCGAATATTTAATCGAAATAAAATCGATTCTTATTCGAATTGAATATCAAATACTTCTATTCAAAGTCATCTTTTATTTTCTATTTAATAAAGTATAAACAATAATTTAAAATATATATTGAATTATAATAAATTATACTTAAACATATATTGAAATATATTATATTATATTTAAATATTATATTTGATTATATATTAATTATAATATATTTTATATTAACTATTTCTAATTGAATTATTCAATAAATTCGAATCGAGTATTGTGATATTTTATTCATATTCGGATATTATTCGAATAAAAAAACGTATTTTTATTCGTATTTGTATTTGGAATATTTGAATTTGTATCTTAAATTTGGAACCGAAAAAGAATTGGATTCATTTGCACCCTAGGTAGGCAAGGCCCATCTGAAAGAAGATTTCCTATCCTCTCTCAAGAGGATCCGCGTTTCCTAATATATTCTGTGTGTTGTATGTTCCTCAATCCAAATGCAAATCCAAATCGAATAATTGATACAAATCAATTATCCCTTCTAAAATCAATTCGCACTTCTTCAGTAGCAATTGGATATGCAGAACGGAGAGAAGATGGATCCCTTTTTGTCGAATTACACAGCCGATGAAATCAAGATCGCCGTCGAGTTTCTGTCGAATTGGATGCCCTTTCTATCTCGTGGGCTGTGCGAATCTTGTACAGGGACACTCTCCGATGCCATACGATCTCTTGAGACTGAAGGTAATTCATACTATGATGTCCTTTATCCTGTAAAAATCGGGACTTTGGGCCCTGCTTTCATCTGTTTCCGAGATTGGAGTTGTTTTGTTTGTTTTTACTTCAAAAGGCGTCGAATTTTATGCAGACTCCTTTCTCAATTGGGATTGAAGGTTCAATTATGTTTTGACTTTTATGGGTTTTTGCTTAATTTGCTTCAAGTTGGAGATTAGGGCTTTTGGTTCTGCTGTAGATTTCATCGTATTCTTTAAGAGATGTTTGTGTGAAAGGATTTTGCTAAGGTTTTTCTAATATCTGATTGTGTTTCCTTTACCTGTGGTTTAAGTTATTCCGCTGGATTTTGTGATATGAGTGTGCGATATTCATATCCCTTGTGCTCTCTACGCAGGTAAAATAGATCTAAACAACTGTAAAGAGGGTCGCGGAGGTTGCACTGGCCATTCCAATACAGTAGTTGGTTCGAGCATTAGCGATGGCAATGGTGCTGATACTCGTTCACTGGGTAATTGCAAGGATGGAGCCGATGGAATAACTGAACAAGCCACTCAATCATCGAGCAACTCCTCGAACGTGAAAAAGTCTTGGGCTGATATGACTCAAGAGGATGAAATTGCAGAAGACGAAGAAGAAGAAGATAACGAAGCTAACAGTGAAGATTCAACCTTGCAAAACCCTTCGGTGGAGGGAGCACCGACTATTAAGCCCAAGGTGGAATTGAGCCGAGAACAGAGGGAGTGCATACGGTTTAAGAACGTTCAGAGGCAGAAGGACTTTCTGTCCTTTGAAAGAGTTAATGGGAAGTTAGTCAACGTACTACAGGGCTTGGAGTTGCACACTGGTGTGTTCAGTGCTGCTGAGCAGAGAAGGATTGTTTCATTTGTCGAAGAACTTCAGGAGAAGGGAAAGAACGGGCTGTTGAAAGGTGATTTTTTCTTTCTTTCTTTTTTTGAAACTAGCATATGGTTGTTATACGTATTTATTGTTCTTACCTCTTGTAAATCGGTTTGGTTCTGTGTATGAAACATGCCTACCGAAATAGACAGTGAAACTACACTTTCAGTTTACGAACTCAAGTTTCAATCTTTATTATCTAATTATGCGTCTGTCTTTACGTTTTGTATGTTGTCGGTCTTTTGATTGAAATTATGGGCAAGAATTTCAAAGCGCCTGAAAACTGGTTTTTTTTTTTCTGTTTCTTTATGAAAACTTAACGCACATATTTAATACTAAATATATATCTCCTAAACGTGTCAGAACGAACTTACACCGCCCCCCAGAAGTGGATGAGAGGCAAGGGGCGCGTAACTCTTCAGTTTGGCTGCTGTTACAACTATGCAACGGTAACTTACTCTAACGAAAACCATTTCGTTACTCAATAAAAATCCAAACTTTTTCCTAGTTTAATCGTTGGACCTTCCTCTTATTTAGGACAAAAACGGTAATCCACCAGGGATCCTGAAAAACGAAGCTGTCGATGCGTTGCCTCCGCTCTTTAAAACCATGATCAAAAGGCTCATTAGATGGCACGTTTTGCCACCTTCTTGCGTACCAGACAGTTGCATAGTCAACATCTACGAAGAAGGTGATTGCATACCACCTCATATCGATCACCACGATTTCGTCAGACCGTTTTGTACGGTCTCTTTCCTTAGCGAGTGCAAAATTCTCTTTGGGACTAACCTCAAAATTGTGGGACCTGGAGAATTTTCTGGAAACTTCTTCATCCCATTACCTCTCGGGTAAGTAAACACCTGCTCCACGCTAAAATTCCATTTTTTCTAAATATTCGTTGAAACTGAATTGGACTCTTTCTACTCCTTCGAACAGATCTGTCCTTGTTCTGAATGGAAATGGAGCCGATGTAGCTAAACACTGTGTACCAGCTGTTCCTTCGAAAAGGTATTGTATATTTATGCAGATATATCGATGAGCTCTGGTTTTTTGGTGTTTTGGTTTTGAACTATCGTCTTGTTTCCAGGATATCGATTACTTTTCGTAAGATGGATGAGTCTAAACATCCATCCAAGTTCGTCGCAGAATCAGATTTGCAAGGGCTCGAGCCATTACCATTGGATGAAGTGGATAATCCTAATGAGTCGAATTCAAGACATAACTATTCAAGGAAGCCGTTGCTGCAAGAGGATAGAACAAGAGGAGGAGGTTTTTCGGTAGGTCGAGGCAGACAAAGAAACCGTTACAGGCATAAGTACCAAAATTAGTTCACACTGTCGATGGGCAATAAGCGCGACATATTGTAACTCCCTTTCTTGTCGAAGTTTCTTTTGGCTTCTTTACTACCATTTCTCTATAAAGCATTCGACTTGTGTAACTTATACCAAACATCTTTTCTGCCATAGTTTGTCTTTGAATCTGTAAAATCCGTAAGCTTTTCATTTCTTGAAGTGATCTAGTGAGAGGTTGTCGTAGGTTTTCTGTATTCTATCAGCTTTGTTTCTTGTGTTCCCTTTAGGGCTTTCTTGCCTTTTGAGGCTCGGATAATGATTCTTGTAAGCATTGATGTACAATCACATCATAAATATATAGTTACTTGTTCATTCCACGAGAATGAGAATGGGACAATGTTCTAAATTTGCTACAATCTATGGATGGGCTTTGTTTATTTAATGGGTGTACTGAACTTCTAAACTATAATTAAATATTAAATGCTTTTCTTG
Organism: Craterostigma plantagineum; assembly: GCA_027422505.1. Taxonomy (NCBI): domain Eukaryota; kingdom Viridiplantae; phylum Streptophyta; class Magnoliopsida; order Lamiales; family Linderniaceae; genus Craterostigma; species Craterostigma plantagineum. The sequence goes on along the minus strand of JAPQWV010000660.1, from coordinate 80,434 downwards.
GTAGTGAATCAAGTGATTATTCCCATGTTCCCAATCCACCGAGGTTGTCTTGCTGGTAAATTGAAGTTTTATTAGTTACACAATTAACGAGTGCCTAGTCATTAGGCATTTGATAGTCGTATCACAAATCCTAAAAGCTATGTCTAGATTTTTTCATTAGCCTTCAAGGAAGGTTAAGTTAGTTTCATTCAATTAATTTAGGCGAACTTAACCGTCATTATTAAAGCATAGGAGCTGTCCTAATTAGCAGTTACACAATGAGTGTCTTGGTACTAGGTTTCGTTTTCATATATGATAACGTTAGGGTCGCTAATTCACGTTATTCAATGTTCATATTTACTTTGCATATGTTGAAGTAATATTGGCCTGGATCCGAAGAGTTGACTTTAAATTGCATATGCGTTGATCAAATCGAATAATTAAGGACCATATAATTACTTACATACAGGTAACTCAATTGCTTAGCCATCATCCCGGTTCTTTCGAATATTTCATTGATGTCAATGATGCAAATTATTTTGTCGTACACTCTCCGATAGATTCGATTACCCACCTCAACAAAAAATAATTTCTATGATACTCTAAATTCCTTGAGGAAAATGGAGAGGTAGTGCTATATTTATAAAAGAGAAGTACTCCATAATGGCCAAAGGCATCAGTATCGCGCATGTGAAGCGTTCGATTCTCATTGGTCTAGGTGAGGAAATGTGATAACTAGTCCGAAAATATATATATATATATATATATATAGTTTAATCGAACGAGATTTCACATAAAAATACCCATTAATATAAAAAGCTAGCAAATTATTATCCTGTCAGTATTTTTTTATATGCAGGTCAGAATAAGTTTTTTGCACATTGCTACCTACCCGCCGCAGCATACATCACATCACACATTGAGGTACCATAGAAAAACATATTGTGGTACGTAATACAACTAGAAAATGATACTATTATATAGCTTGCCGCAAGGTACCGTGTGGAACGTATATAGGTACCATATATGGGTACCGTAGAGATGCATAACGTGGTACACAATACACATATAAAAAGGTACGTCAAGACCAGGAAAATGGTACACACAGTCGAGCCGATACTTATCTAAAAAATTTTCTGACATGGATACGGGCTTGAAAATTTTTTTATACAATTGTGCATTTTTCTATAGATTCACATTCATGGAATTCACTATTCATCATATACTATATATATCAGGGCATGTGCTGTCAGAACTCTACTCACTGACACATCATGTCATAGTACGATGATTTAATGTGACCATTTCCGTGACTTTTTTATTAATAGTTTATTCGAACTGAACTTTCTTTCAACACAAATATAGCTGTTGTAAATGTCTTGCTGCCTTTTTTCCCCTTATTACCATTATATAACCGTTACTAAATTCGTTGTTTCCTTTTTTGTATTTATAAAAAATATATTTACGTTTGTGTTAGCACAAATCTTTTCGTGGGCCTTTTCTTTTTTTGTGGGTGGAACTTTTTACAGAAAGACAAGGAGAATAACTGATTGTATGATCAAAGAGGAAATATTGGGTTCTGTGGTCTGGAAATAAAGAGGTTATTAGTTCACCAATCCTCTTCTTTAAGCCTGTGTGTTCTTTCTTCTTATGCTTATATTCTTGGAATTTTATCGGAGTCATGAGCTGAACATGATTCTTGAATTGATTCAAGCCACTTTCTCTTTTCTTTAGCCTCTCTCTCTCTCTCTCTCTCTCTCTCTCTCTCTCTCTCTCTCTGTATATTTATGGGCTTGAAGAGATGAATTGATTCAAGCTGCTTTCTCTATTTTTTAGCTGCTGAGCTCTCTCTAAGTATATATTAATGGGTTTGAAAAGAATAGTATAACGGATTTCACAAGCTGGGGTTTTCCCTACAGTGCTTTGTCTTTGTACTAATTTTGGTATCTCTCACCTTTTTTTTGGAGTCAATTGGTATTAGGATTCTAGGGTTTATAGGCCTTGCTCATGATCTTTTAACTGGGTTGAATTTGTGGATTAACTTAGATGTAACTGATAGGGTTTTGCTTTCATATGAAGTATTGAGCATGTTTTGCACAATTTAATTCCTTGTTCATATGAATTCCTTGTTCTTGAATTTTTCGTAAACCATCTTTTGACCCTCTCAGTCCCGAGGGTCTATTATTCAGATCTTTTAATATTTGTTCCTTAATTTTTTCATGTTGAGATAATCAGCTTATATAAGGTTATAGTTTTCAAGTTAGTGAATTTGTACGAAGAGTTCCATTTTATTTTCTCTAAAGTGATTGAATATAATAGTTCCTTGAATTGATTACATCTGCAGTTCGTCCAAGAAAGAAAGAAAAAAAAGGAAAAAATGGTGAGAGGAAAAGTTCAGATGAAGCGAATAGAGAACTCAACGAGCAGGCAAGTTACCTTTTCAAAGAGAAGAAATGGTCTGTTGAAGAAAGCTCATGAGCTATCTGTACTTTGTGATGCTGAAGTAGCTTTGATCATCTTCTCACAGAAAGGAAGATTGTACGAATTCTCAAGCAACAAGTAAGCTGTTTTTCTGTCATTAAAATCCCATAAAGTTTTTGGCTTTGATTATTCTTTTCTATGTTTTAATTCGTTCAATGCATATTCGTACCTCGTTTTGGTGCCCTCAGCTTGCTTTTTTTTCGTACTGAGGGCGATGTTTCAATCTTGTTTTCATGTAATAATATAGAGCCTCCAAAGCACTCAAGTACTGTTTTTATTTTTCCTAATCATTTCAAGCCCAATATAATCAATCAACTTGCCTTTAAATAAATGATTTTTCTGAACTATCTTTATACATTTCTTTGAGATAATAAGATCAAGCTCCAACTACTGCATACCAAGATAACTATGCCTAGTCGCGTTTTGTTCGTGGGATTGCTATTAGTATGTCATGTTTACATATATAGTGTTAGATAAATATGTATAGCTCCCAGGTTTTCATTGAAAATAAAATACCTGCTTGATATATTAAAAATGCATAGTTATTACCACATGGGTCATATATACATGGTACATTTATTCCCAGGCTTCCCATTGAGTGTAATCACACCTATAAGGGACATGGAATAAATATTTCATTATCAAGAAATAAACTTTCTGAAAAATAATTAGGTCAAGAATGCAATGAATTGTAAATTACTGTTGAGTTAGTTTTACAAAATGGGAAAAACATCTCATGTGCACAAAATCGAACCTGCTTTTTTTGGGTGTTTTCCGTTCTTGTGGGATTAAACATTTCAAGTGTATGCTTCTTCTTTCATATGATCACAATTATGACACACAAACATATGTACTGCAGTAACTATTTAACCTAGGTTTAATGTCATTAAACAATGATTGCATCAGTAAGTCTCTTAATATTTCTTGGGCTTGTTTGGTTATGAATGTTTCAGCATGAAGGAGACCATTGAGAGATACCTAGAGCATGCTAAACAAAATCAAAGCAATAACGGCATTGAATCCGAGCAGCAAATGCAGGTTTCATAATCCAAAAGTCCCTTCTTTAATCTCGTAATAACCTTCGCGTATACTATTTGCAGTTTTGAGTCTAATGCCCTATAATTGTCACACACTATAATGTTCTACTTTCAGCAATTGAAAAGCGAAGCAGCAATCTTGGGCAGGAAGATAGAGATGATAGAGAGTTCCCAACGGTTTTCTTTTTCCTTCAATCAATACTAACTTCTATTTCTTATCACCTTCGCCATCTGATCTGATGTATCTTTTGTACTATTCGCTGCGAGAAAAAGCAACATTAAGTTTGGAAAATGTAGTCTGAGATAAGACATTTGTATCAGGAAGCTTTTAGGGCATAACTTGGGCACATGTTCAATGCAAGAGCTTCAAGAAATCGATAGCCAGCTTGAGATAAGCTTAAAGAACATCAGAGCTAGAAAGGTACGTTTATGCAAAAAAAGAAGTGTTTCTTATTCTACTATCTTAGCTATATTATATTACACGAATCTTGTTGTTTATTTATGCATATTCCCCAAGACTCAAGTCTTCAAGGAGGAACTGGAAAAACTAAAGGCGAAGGTAAGTAAAATCAAGCTTCATTATTTCTTTATCATCGAGTTTCCAATCTATAGCTGATGATGGTACATCTATTGTATATTTTTCCAGGAAAAGCTCTTGGTAGAAGAAAATGCCAGGTTAAAAGAAAAAGTACGTAGAGGCATAAAAATCAATTTTTTTTTAATTGTCTTACATCTTGCGCCCAAAGCCTCATAGCTAGGTTATTATTACGATTCATCATATCACGCACAGCATAATAAGGAAATTGCTGGGAGCTCCAATCGAAGTACGATTAGCTCGGAGGCAGTGGTGACTGAATTATTCATTGGTCCACCAATCACAAGAAATTAAATAATGGGTTCATGAGATACTTATCACGTACCCTAATCTGATATATATGAACTGCATTCATATATAGGTTTATTCCTTGCTTGTAATCAGCTGTGTAATGGAGTGTAATAAAAACAAGACTCGAGGAACTTGTTGTCACCAAACAACATCGAATACTTTTCTTTCTTACACAAGATCGATGAAGTCACTCTAAGCTCGCATCTTTGAAAGGGAAGACAAAACAATCTTTTTTCTCTAGTTTCAAACACAAACTATAGAAGACCTTTTCTTTTTTCACATAAGTCTCAGCTGCTGCAAGTGCTTCTTCCATTTCTTGTGCAGACCAGCGAAGCCATCCATACCAGCACCTCCAAACACACAGCAGCCAAATCCATTATTCCCTCTCATAAACTCCTGCAAATTCATAATTAATAAAATTCAAGAATTTAAACATCATTTAGATTCAGACGATATAAATGGTTATTATAAAACTTTACCAGCGATGTTTGCTTCTTCATCTTCACAATTTTCTTCTGTATGCTTCTCCGTCGGCTCATCACTATGAGCTCACCGAGCGTCAGCAACGGCCTCGCAACACTTCGGTTAACATTATTATTACCACCTCCTTCATTATCAAGCTTCACCTCTCTAATAACTAGCCGTTGATCATCAGAAACATCGTTATTTTCTTCTCCACTCTCAACCTCGTCATCTTGTAATAAACTCGAGCCGGGCACCACAAGCAAAGGGAACAACCACTCCAAGAAAGAAGCACCGACCCATCTCTTCGAACCCGCTTCAGATGGTACGGTTCGTGGGTGCTCCATGGGTTGGCCCGTTATTAGGGAATTGGACGCCGACGACATAGCAGAGCTAAAGGAGTCGCTCGTCTTAGAGCTACATACTGTGTTGAGCTCCGAGGAGCCTGATAACGATGGCCCATGATCTAAGGCGGCGCTATTAGCTTTAGAGTCTCCTCTATAAGGGGGCACGACGGCGACGGCCGACTGAAGTGGGGTGCCGGGCTTTTCTTCCCAGCCGAAGGGGACGGAGACGACGAGCTTGACAGGTGTCGAAATGGGATTGGCTGGTTTAGGGTTGGTTTCCAGTCTTTCTTGGGAGTGCCTGGCTTTATTTCCCATATGAACGGCACTGAGATTGGCTGTTTTTCTCTCTTTCTTTCAACCTTGGAGAGTTGTCTTTCTGTCATTTTTTTATATCTTTTTGGAGTGGGATTGAATATGTTCGATATGTATCATATCATATTATTTATACATAGATTGATGTTTGGTTAGTGGAGTAGTAGTTTTTCAGCTAATTGTTTTGTGTTATATCGCACTATATTGAGTTGAAGATTAGGCTTACCTAATCTACTTTGACGATGGTCTGTCTTTTGCCTACTTTTAAGAAATGGACTGGTCAAATGTTTATGTAATAAAACCTAAGAAGAAATATGTTGATTTATCTTCGACGTTAGTTCTTTTCAACAATGTTATTACAAGAACCTTAGAAAATGTCTCCATTTATCTTCGCCGCTAGTTCAAATTCAACAGTGTTATTGCAATGACATCATACGAATCGCCTACGATTATAATCTGACTTAGTAATTTGTTCTATATTTCACCAATTTATATACCACCTTTTTCCTATTCTTAGTTAGTTGATAAAAATAGTTATTTATTTTTTAAAGAAAAGTAGTCAAATTGAGTTTTATGCCCGGTGTTTCTTCTTAGACAACAATGCCAGCTGTAAAAGAAACGAGCAAGAAAAGAAAAAGAAAAAAACTGTACGCACGTTCGACGATGAAGATCTAAATGGAAAAACGATCATGTGAGTGGAGTGATTAGCCCTAATTGACCGCCCATCATCAGCAAATTTGCCGTGCTGAAACCCCATCTCCCTTTCTTAGATTAGATGAGTGGGAACACAGATCGGAGGGGAAGAAGTTCTTGAACATGGCATCGGCTAACGAATCGTCGAAACATGCATTGTATCCGAGGAGCTTCGTTTCGATCGTTGCTTCAGTGGGAGGACTTGCCTTGTTCTTAATCGTTGCATCTTCCGTGCTAGTATCACAGCCTATTGGAGATACGGTTCGTGGGTATTTCTACAATGTCGACGGTTCGAGAGAGATTAGCTCGGAGGATTCCATGAGCCAACTGGTTTCGGAGTCAGATGGGTCTGTCGATTCTTTGAAAGCTGGGAATGATAAATCGAAGGAGAAGTTTGAATCTTTGGAGCCTAAGCCGACAAAATCGGATCATTCGAATGGAGAACCTTCTAATCTTGAGGTGGCGAAAGAAGATGTTCCCAAAATGAATTTGTCTTCGTCTGATACTTCTTCATCAAGGGGAAACGCAGGCCACTCCAAAGAAATGCAAGTAGAAGGGAATAGGACTCAAGAACCTTCAGCTTCAGTTGCCGCCAGTGATTCGCATCAATACAGTGTCGTCGATTCAGGTATTGCATCTGCATTAGGTTGGATGTTAAGCTTCTAATGTTTAGTCTGGTGTTGAAAAATGTTTATTTTTAATTCGATCATTTTCTGTTTGAATCGAGTTTGTTTAGAGTAGAATGCTTGTGTGGTTGTTTACTTGAGTTAGGGAAACATGAAGACTTGGAAGTTGGAAATGCTTGCTTCATTGTGTTGATTTGTGTAGACCTTCGCTTTCCTTGACGTAGAATTGGACGTTGTTCATCGCTGTTAGAGTTAGAGTGATGCATACAAACATGGGAGCTAGTTGACAATGAAAAATTCAAAATTTACTGAAGAGTGGGAAAATTTTCTGAGTTTGAGCCTGAAATTCACCGGGCCTTCAGTTTGACTTGATTTCTTCCAAACAATTCCTTTGATCATTTTAGGGCTAACCTATTTTCTTCTACTTATAATATATTTCAGGTTGTGATCTTTTTCGTGGGAAATGGGTTCATGACTCGGCTGGACCATTGTACACGAACAATTCATGTCCCATAATCACGCAGATGCAGAATTGTCAGGGCAATGGTCGACCCGACAAAGATTACGAAAATTGGAGGTGGAAACCTTCTCAGTGCGATATCCCCAGGTTTGACCCGAAGAAATTCTTGGAGATAATGAGAGGCAAAACGCTGGCTTTCATCGGCGATTCTGTCGCCAGAAATCAGATGGAGTCAATGCTATGCATTCTCTGGCAGGTCAGTAGAATTTCGCCCTTCAAGTGTTTGATGAAAAGCCCTTTTCATCATTTTACAGAAGAATTCAACCGACTAATCTTTATTATACATCCTTAAACTCAGGTCGAAGAACCCAAAAACAGAGGCAACAAGAAAATGCAGCGCTATTACTTCAGATCGACATCCACCACGATCGTTCGCATATGGTCTTCTTGGCTGGTCCACCAAACGCCCGACCCATTCGATTTTGCCCCTTCGGGCGTAGTGAAACTCCACCTCGACTCGCCCGACGAAACTTTCATGGAACACATCATGGGCTTCGACGTAATTGTACTCTCCTCGGGCCATTGGTTCGCCAAGCAATCGGTCTACATACTAAACAACGAAATAGTAGGCGGGCAGCTATGGTGGCCCGACAAGTCGAAGCAGATGAAGGTCAACAACGTCGAAGCCTTTGGTATATCAGTCGAAACTATCCTTACATCGTTGGGGACCCACCGGAACTACACTGGGCTGACCATCGTAAGAAGCTTTTCGCCCGATCATTACGAGGGCGGTGAGTGGAATACGGGCGGTTCTTGCACTGGGAAGGATAAGCCGCTCGAAGAAGGGCATTTAGTCGAAAATGGATTCACGAATGTGATGCATGAGAAGCAAGTCAAGGGCTTCGAGCGAGCGCTGAAGAAGCAGACGAATAAGTCGAAGCTGAGGTTGATGGATATTACGGAGGCGTTTTCTTACAGGCACGACGGTCATCCCGGGCCATATCGAAGCCCGGACCCGAATAAGGTGACTAAGAGAGGGCCCGATGGTCGACCGCCGCCGCAGGATTGCTTGCACTGGTGCATGCCGGGCCCCGTCGACACGTGGAACGAGTTGGTTTTCGAGATTATAAGGAGGGAAATTTCGTGAGAAATAGTAAGATTGATGTCATACGATTTTTGTTGTTTTGATTAGACACTTAGTTTTTAGTTTTAAGTTACATAGCTACTGAATGAGGGCCTTAGATTGTTTGTTGTAATAGCATTGCTCTTGTTATTTAATGGGAAAAGAAGCTTCATAATAGCTGGCCTGGACTTTCTGCAAATCTGAGTCTCCTTAAGATATGCTTTGAACTTTGAAGGTTTCAACGCGGTAATGGAAGTCTATGTCCAGGAAAACAGAATCATTAGACTGTTACAAGGTTTAAATTAAGATTAAATAGAGAAACATTTAGGATAATAACATCAGAAGCATAGGTATATCTGATGCACTCTTCTTCTGGCCTTTCACTGTCTACAATGCAATAGCCTTCCTGACATGAACTCAACCTATGTAGTAACCACTGTGGTCGGAGTTTCTGTAAGAGACGACAATCACAGCACCGATAATTAATCGTTTTCTTCGTCTGTGAAAGCTGTTTGCAGTGTCACCTTATGGCTTAAACCCCCCGACTCATGCTACACTACAGCAGCTTAGCCCCTCAGGTGAAATCGGGCCACGTCACCACCCCTCAAGAATTGTTCAAATTATCAGTCCAAGTGCCCATCAACGAACTCTCAAAGGCCTCGGGAAATTTCAAGAATTATGGGCTCAACAACATCACAGATCCCAATACAATCGCAGCTGCGCAGAGCTGCCAAGAACTGTTCGATCTTGCGTTGGATCGCCTCAATGCTTCCCTGACCGTGCCAGACGTGAAAGCTTCCGACATCTTCGATGATCTTCAGACATGGCTGAGTTCTTCGATGACTTTTATTCAGACTTGCACGGACGACATGGCATGGTGAATCCCAACCTAACGACTCACCTGCAAGAAACTCTGAAGAACTCTGCAGAATACAGCAGTAACAGTTTAGCGATGGTCAAGTACGTGGACAAGTCCAACAAATGCCTTAGGCGCAGTGGGAGGAAGAAGAAGACGTTTGATGGGCGAGGATGGCGATGAATTGAGTTGGTTGTCTTTTAGGAACCGTAAGATTCTACAAGCTTCTTTAAATGGTACGAAAGCTTCTTCGAATGGAACTACTGCCATTAAACCCGACGCCGTGGCGGCGAAAGATGGATCTGGTCATTACAGAACTATTTCTGATGCTTTGAAAGACGTTCCATTGAAGAGCGACAAGAGGTTTGTGATCTACGTGAAAAAGGGAGTTTACGTCGAGAAAGTGACCGTCGGTACCAACATGTGGAACGGAATGTAATGAAAATCGGCGATGGAATGTCGGCCACCACTGTTTCTGGGAATCTCAACGTCGTCGATGGAACTCCAACTTTTCAATCGGCCACTTTCTGTAAGTATTCTTTCCCCGCCGGAAAATGGCGCCAAACACTGTAAATAATTTAGGAACGCTGACCTTTTTTCTCCTCTTCATGTGCGCAGCTGTATTTGGCGAAGGCGGGGCGGTGAAGCAGCAGGCGGTGGCGGTGATTCCACGTCGGACTTCTAGGTCTTCTACCGCTGCAAATTCGACGGATACCAAGACACTCTCTACCGCCAATTCTACCGCGAGTGCGACATCTACGGCACGGTGGACTACATCTTCGGAAACTCGGCGGCGGTGATACAGAACTGCAATTTACTGTCCAAAAAGCCCTTGCCGGGACAAAGCAACACCATAACGGCCCAGGGAAAATTCGACCCGAATCAGAACACGGGTCTCTCGATCCAAAACTGCACGGTTCAACCCACCGAGAGCCTCACCGGCGTGGAAGGATTATTCGACAACCGTCTTCTTTCAGAGCGCGTTAGGGAGTTCGATTAGCCCCGCTGGGTGGTTGCCATGGATCGGGTCCACTGCACCGAAGACCATCTTCTACGGCGAGTATATGAACACTGGGCTTGGAGCTCCGACAAAGAATAGGGTTCGCTGGTTTGGTCTGAAGCTCAATTTGAGCGCCGCCCAAGTTAGGAAGTTTACGCTTGGGCCTTTTATTGGTGGGCCCAATTGGCTTCCAGCAAATGGGGTTCCGTTTCAAGTTGGGCTTTGAAGTTTGCTGGGCTTTTTGGCTCTTCTCTGTGTGTGTGTGTTTTTTTTGTTTGAATTTCGGTAATTCATTGTTATTATTAATATTTGCATTCATATTCATGTAATTGTAAACAACATTCGAATATGGGAAGAAGGTTTGTCATATTAGATCCATCCACTTATTAAATTTGTAATTTATTTAGAAAGGTTCTATTTTAAATAAAGCGACCGAGTATTGTGCAACAATTATGGTCGTGCTTCATCCTCAAGCTTCCAACGGTTAGTTTGCTTCAAAATTCGTAACTTTTTTTTTTCTAACAAAGCTTTTGGTCTTTCTCTATGGAACTCGAGCTACAGAAACACTGACCACTTCATTTCTGGGTTGTAGCTGCTTAGCTTAGCAAAGGTTTGGTGGGAATTTCTTGCATTTTAGTTTCAGGTGGGAAGTGAAAGGCTTAATCAGATGATGCCTTAAATTTCTTCGTTTTGCAAAATTGAGACTGGCAAAAAAAGGTATGTTCAAAGTACTTTGATTTCCAGGTTAATCACTCCAGAATGTGTTGAGCGAGGTTGAGAATGGCTTCTGTAAGCAAGGAAAGCTTCCTTAAGATGTCGAAGGGCCTAAGCAACCTGCTTTCGCAAATGGCGTCAAATTGTGGAACTTTTCTTTATGAATTGCAGGTCTGTTATTTTTCCTTTCAATGAACTCACACGTATGACCTTCATAAAGATTCATTTCTCCTCTTCTGCAACGTGGTACCTAGATCATATGGGATGAGATCGGAGAATCTGAAGCTGAAAGGGAAGAGATTTTGCATGAACTTGAGGAAGAATGTTTAGCTGTTTGCAGAAAAAAAGTGGATAAGGCAAACCAGCTGAGAGCTCAGCTTAAGCAGACCATTGCCGACGCAGAAGCTGAACTTGTAGCTATATGTTCTGTAATGGGGGAGAGGCCACCAGATAGTAGTAAGGTCTGGCTCTGTTATCACTGAGGTTCTTGTTGATCTATTTAGTTTTCTTTAGGCATGATGGTTTATAGTCATGTGGTCTTTTGAGAGGAAAAACACAGGCAAGAAATGCTTATCCTTGACATTTGATTTTGTATATCTCATAATTCTTGTGCAGACTGATCAAATTCCCCAAAACTTAAAATCTGAGGTTAGAAACAAACTGGCTCAGCTTGAGGAGATGAAGAAGAGAAAATGTGATCGGAAGAATCAATTTATTGATGTATTATCCGAGATAAAAAGCTTTCAGAATGAATTCTCTGGGCCAGATGGGTCAGGTCTAAGCTACCCCGATTTTGATGACAATGATTTGTCTGTGAAGAAACTTCAAGAATTACAAGTAGAGCTTACGGCACTACAGAAAGAAAAGGTTATGTACGGCTGTAGCATCAAAGAGTTGTTCTCATCAATTTGTAGTACACTGTCGATGAACTTTTCCTGATATCGTTTCTCTGCGCAGAGCGAGCGTCAGAAGCAGGTTGTCGAACGCCTGAACTATCTGTGCTCATTGTGCAAGGTGCTTGGTTTAGATTTTAAGAAGATTGTAGATGAGATTCATTCGAGCTTAGGAGAAGGAGAACGTTCGAAAGATGTTTCTGATGGAACCATTCTCATGTTAGGAACTGCCATAAATAAACTACGCGAGCTTAAACTTCAGAGGATGCAGCAGGTATGTAATTCTAGGCCAATTGAAACCATTGTGAGAATTTAATTACTTTACTATGTCATTCAACCAATGCAGCTACAAGATCTTGGAGCCTCTCTCTTGGAGCTTTGGAACTTAATGGATACGCCAAATGAAGAGCAACAGATGTTTCATAGGGTCACTTGTAATATAGCTGCATCAGAAGATGAAATGACGGAGGCAGACATGCTCTCTATTGATTTTATAAACCACGTACGTCGTTTCGCTAGATTTTGATTTTGGAAACTGAAATTTGGGAACCGAAAGTTGCATTGCACCGTCGTACGTATTACAGGTCAAGGAAGAAGTCTGTCGACTTGAAGAGCTGAAAGAAAGCAAAATGAAGGAACTCGTTCTGAAAAAGAAAGCAGAGCTTGAAACTGTTTGCAGGAGGACACACCTTATTCATGATGCAGCCCGTGCAATCGAAGCAGCTATAGATGCTATGGAATCAGGTAGAAAATCATATCACCATTTTACTTTCCGTAAGTTTTTCTTGGTAAATGTTTGCATTGTAACTTATTAAATTCTTAAATTCTTTTCGTATTTCTTGTTGAAGGAGCTGCTGATGCTGCTTTAGTGCTGGAGACAATCGAGCACCAAATATCTAGTGTAAAAGAAGAGTCTCTTAGCAGGTCTGAAATCCTCGATAAGGTTGAGAAGTTTATGACAGCTCGTGAAGAAGAAAAATGGCTTGAGGAGTATAATAAGGTTTGCCTTCATTACTTCTGCTTTTGAGTTTCGGAGAACAAATATTACAAGCTGAGACTAAGCTTCCCATTCTTAGGATAATAATCGCTACAATCCAGGGAAAGGGGCACATCTGATGCTTAAACGCGCTGAAAAAGCTCGTGCACTGGTCAGCAAGATTCCATGTACGGTTATTTTTTAACGTCTCATATGGTATTTCTAGCGAGCTTCGAAGCCATTTGTTCTAACGAAGATTTTGATTTCTTTCCTTCTCCCAAACAGCAATGGTTTGTGCATTGGTATCAAAGACCAGAAGTTGGGAAAACGAAAGGGAAAAGCGTTCCTCTATGACGATGTTAGTTGCCAACAAAACATCCACTTTTCTACTTGTTACCAGAATCGTTTGATATTTGAGTTTCATGTTTAGGTTCGTCTGCTGTCGATGCTAGAAGAATATACGGCTCTAAGGAACGAAAAAGAAGTGGAAAGGAAAAGACAAAGGGTACATACAATACAATACAAGCAATCGTCTTTCCGACTCGTTTCTTCCTTACGATCTTCAGGCACTCTCAAATCTCGCAATACATTGAAATTGATCTCATTATTAGGAGCAAAAGAAACTCGAGGGACAGATACTAACCGAACAGGAGCTCATATATGGTTCGAAGCCGAGCCCTTCGAAGAACCAAAGCGCGAAGAAACGGCCCAGGCTGTCGAGTGGCGGTGTAATAAGCAACGGAAAGCTCTCATTGGTTGGAAATACGGCGATGACTCCTCCTAAAACACCTTATTATAGCAGCAAACTGCTAAAACTGCCTCATTCTTCCGTCAAAGCTACAACATGCAAGAACAAGAGAAATGACCCTACTTTTGACCGCCATCATCATCATCATCTCAAGGGAAATGGAAATGCAACAACAACTCAATCTCCTCCTACTCTTGGTACGCAATATGCTTATGTGTAATGCGATTGATGCACATCTTTCTTATGTGCTTTCTTGATTTACTGCTCACAGGAAGGAGAGGAGTAGGATTGGACATGAGTAAATCTCCTGCAAAAACGCAGCATCCTCGAAGTAGTTCAGTAGTAGTAGTAGATGCTCGAATGTCCCCTATTACTGGGATTAGAAAACCGTTCTCTCCCATTTCTCGTGTGAATGACCGTGGCCAAGGAACAGCAGTAGTAAGTAGTAACATCTTACAATTTTCTTCTACTCCTCCTCCGAACATTGGTACTTCTGACGCAGACGAACATGAGACAATAACGCCATTTCGGAAAGAGGAGGTTGAATACTCGTTTGAAGAGCGAAGAGCTGGTTTTGTGTTTCATTGAAGTTGTGATATTACACATTACAAGCCAATTATATCAGACGATACTTTAACTTGGTTATTGATTATGCAACTCAATACTCGCATGCCATGCTGTTGCTGTGTATATTCAACTTTGGTAATATTGTGGTTATATTTGTACGTTGTCTGCTTTCCGAGTTTAATAATTCGAATGACTACAGCGATTTAAGCCGAAGCTGGCCTTGAGCTCGGCAATACTGTCTGTCGTCAGTCGATATATAAAACAAATATTAAAATTTCATGCAAATTGTAAAAAGAAAAAAGCAATTTTATATCAGTACTTATATACATAGTCTGGAATTAAAAATATCATTTTGTACGAATGGAATGTTATGCAGATAACGATCTATTGGGCCGAAGCATAGAATTGTTATTTTGGGCCATTATTGTAAGATCCATGATGTTAATTGGGCCTTCAGTTTATTCAGTTTAAACGCATATATGAGAGAGCCCTAATTTTCGTCTCTTGAATTGAAGTTACCTACCAGTCGAAGTTCGGCAGCAGGGATCAACATCAGATCAGACAAACCTCAGCTCAGCTTCAAGATTACCATGGGTCGTATGCACAGTCGCGGGTAAGGATTGTTGTACTCTTTTTTTTTTTTTGGTTTTTCTTATCATTTCTCTCTGCTATTTTTATGAATGTGTTTGATTTGCTTTTGTTTCAGAAAGGGCATTTCGGCTTCTGCTCTTCCTTATAAGAGGTCGCCACCGAGCTGGCTGAATACGTCACCCCAAGATGTAACTTCTTTTTTTTCTTCATTTTTTTCCCTTCTTATCTTACGTGATGTTCCCAGTGTATTTTTGTCTCGTTGTGATGTTGGATTTGACGCTGGAAAAAGTGCTTTGATTCGTATCATGGTGCGAGTGTTGAGTTTATTGATCTTTACTCGTTTGTATTTATTGGTGCGAAAAAAAAAGTTGAGGTGTTTTATATTCATGGATCCCACGAAATCATTTATTGATCAGATTACTGAGCTTTCCCGAGCCGTTTATCCATTTTGCATGCTAGTGGAACGGATATTAAGAGAGTGGTGAATTGAAGTGAACTTTCATCAGTCGATAACGATTTCAGTGTTGCTCGACCATCATTGGCTAACTGTGCCTATCGATTGTTCTAACTGCACCACTACTTAATAATAGGTCGAAGAGAGCATCTGCAAGTTTGCAAAGAAGGGTATCGCACCTTCGCAGATTGGTGTGATTCTCCGTGACTCTCAGGGCATTGCTCAGGTGAAGGGCGTCACTGGAAGCAAGATCCTGCGCATTCTCAAGGCTCACGGCATGCACATTCTTCTCTTGTATCATCTGTAAATAAAAAACAATTTTTTTTACTGTAATGTTATTTTGTAATGAAAAATTTACTATAGGGCTTGCGCCGGAGATTCCTGAGGATCTTTACCATCTGATAAAGAAGGCCGTTGCTGTGAGGAAGCACTTGGAGAGGAATAGGAACGACAAAGATTCAAAGTTTAGGTTGATTTTGGTAGAGAGCAGAATTCATCGCCTGGCTCGTTACTACAAGCAGACCAAGAAGCTCCCACCCGTCTGGAAATAGTAATGATCTCTTCTCTCCATCTCTCCTTTTTTAGCATTTATACGTTAAATTCCACTAAAAGAAAAGATTTAGAACATCGGTGATCTCATTCTTCCCATTTTTCTTACACGCTTGAGTCATTTCTTGTTGCAGCGAGTCAACCACTGCCAGCACACTGGTGGCTTAGGCTGGGAGATTCGCTCGGCGGAGCATTGGAGGGAGAGTTTTTACCAGTATTTCTATGTTATGTGCTCTTCTTGAAGTTTTTTCTTTCTATATTTTGGCAATATTCTCTCAAGTAGTGGGATGATCGACTTTCATTTTGCTCTGCCTTCTAATTACTACTTTTATTAATGGTTGGAATCACCGATTTCTTTCACTGTTCGGATCATTACCCTGATGGATTCGTATCGAATTTCTTGCAACATTTAACTCCACAACACCTCTTTCCTTGCGTGTGTAGTCATATGGCTAAGATTCAACATATATCAAATCGAACTATGTTCTCAGACACTGGTAGAAAATGGAGTTATGTATCATTACATAAGACATATATATTATTAATTAATAATTGAAGTTATTTTACTCGATGGAATTATGATATTAAGTTAATTTTACACTTTTAGGTAAATAACAAGAAAAATAATTAAAGGATATAACTAGAATGAATCTATAAATCAAGGATAAAGTTATATATATCCCCATATCGATGATTATAATGTACTCTCTAATTATAAATAGTATAGATAATTCAAACATAATTTAGTTAAAAACCATATCAGTAAAGCAAAATTGGAGAAAACTTGATATTTAGGTCTTAGGTTTTTTCACAGCTTCAGAGATATTCTCTTAGGTTTTCACCGCTCAAATCTTCCATCTCCTTAACAATCTCTTGCGCAAGAGACTTGACAGGAAGCTCAGAATCTTCAAGCAGCTCAGCAAGGAATGGCATAGATTCAGGCAAAAGTGTCAAATACTCTTCTTTCAAATTGTCCAAAAGATACTTTATGATTCTCAAACCCAATACTCGACACCGCGTCTTTTCGCTCCTTGTTTGCATTAGTACCTGCAAAACACAATGAATTTTTCAGAAATCAACGAAATATGAGACGACTGACGAAGGCTAAAAAGAGGAGCAATGTGTTATTCAATCACCTCATGGTTTAGTGGCTTCCAAAGTAGGTCTGAACCAGCGGTAATAGCCATCTGACCTACACAGCTTACTAACAAATCATCTACTTCCTTGGTTGATGGAACGTAGGGATAATCATCGACGCATGAAGGAGGATTCACAGAAAGTTGCGATACGATGGGTTTCAGAAGCACCTGGAGATATGAAACTATCAAATTGCTATTCATATGGAAAATTTCCTCAAATGTCATCAATTTTGGATGATCGTGTTGCGTGAAGAGAAGATAATATAAGACTTCGCGCTTGCCTGAAAATTATCATTATCGAGAAACTTCGAATGTCCAGTATCGTAGAGGAAACACTTATGCAGCGACGATAGAATTAATGCTCGCAGATGCCAGCTCTCGAGAGATAATGCTTTCTCTCCATCGCCGACATTGCTGAGCTTAGCCTTTTTCCTCTTCTGATTCAGCTTTGCTTTCTTATCTCCATCGTCAACAAGTCCACGAACAGAGCCAGAAATCAAGTACTTGAAGTAGCGGACAAACAGTGACCTGAGTTCAATAAATTCATAAACGAATGCGAAGATGGAAAAATACATTCATAAAGAAATCATGTAGCCGCAATATCCATCATAAAGACATGAGAAAAAGCAAATCATTATTTAACTTACAGATGGGTTTCAGCAAGTCTGTTGACCAGATTGTAGAAAGATATCGCCCGGCAATAATCTTCAGTCTGGGTACTTTCGCCATCTTCAACATTTATTCCTGACCATTCAACAGTCTTAATGAAAAGAGGCAAAAACATGCTCTCTGTCTGTTTCAAAGACAGGAAAACTATAGCATTGATGACGCTTTGCTCAACAAGATCAATATTCTGGATAGATGAGAGTTTCTGATGGCGCAGATCTAGAGCCAGCAGGCACAGATCAAAAATTTTGCCATGATAGCCGTTAATCGAGGATCTATCCATTGAGCCAATCAAATTTCTAAGCATTTCGAAAAGAGCTGATACACTCGACCCATCCACCTTAACAGCATCATGGTACATTGACAAGATATGAGGGAGCAGTAGCCGGACCTAATGAAGGAAAAGCAAAGACGGCTGAAGAAGACGAAAAAGAGAAAACAACCCAAAACAATAGAAAATGCAGATAGTGATGCATAAATGAATCGATTAAAGGTACTCACAGGAATTTTCTCAGTTATGAGTTTGCGAACGGCTTCAGCTTTCAACTTGAGTTTAACTTCCGAGGCAGACAAAGATAAAGTATGTAATATAACTAATTGTAAAATGTTTCCAAGGTATGGATTTAGGAATCCAGCAAGCTTGTCAATAACTGCCTCCAAAGTCACTAAAACAGACGTGAAAAGCGACTCAGCCGATCTGGAAGCATCACGGGATTGTTCGAGCACATATCCCATCACAATAGGAAGTTGAGGCAGTGCTTTTGGTCCAAGTGCATTAATTAACGCACCAGATGCTCGAAGGCAACGATTGGAGAGAGCAGAATTCTGTGGAGAAATCTTCTTACATATGGATCCAAGGCACTTGCCAAAGACCTTATCATGTGAAGGGTAACGGTTAGCCAAGACTTCTAATGCTGATACAGCTGCCAGTCTCAAGGAGGTACTTGAGTTATTATCAGAGGCATCAAGTAATGTCAATATTTCCTTGCACAAGTCCTCAAATGATTTTAGAGATTCCTCATTTAGATGCAGCCATAAGCTTGCAGTTGAGTGCTTCTTATCAATCTTTGAATTTGTGCTCCAGTCCTTCACAGTCTCAGAGAGAAGCCCAAGAGCCTGCTCAACAACGAATAAAAATGTGGGTTGGCCTTTCAGATAGGAATCAGATATAAGTGACAGCCAAACGCACTGAATTTTTTTGAATAAGACATGAGCTGAGAATATTTAAAAAAATCCTAGCTACGTGACCCACTTTTATTCGCAAAAGCAAATCCAAAAGAAGTTCCTGTATTTTTTGAACAGCCTTAGGGCGTGTTATGTTTGTGGAAATTAGTAGGGAAAAGAAAATGAAACGGAAAAGGGAAATTAGCTTTTGTGTTTGGTTGATTGAAGAAATCGCTAAGGAAAAGAAAGAGAAGAAAAAACAGTTAGTTAAATTAAAGCTAAGGAAAACTAATTTCCTCACCAAATGGTGGGGAAAACGAAGGAAAAGCTTATTAAATCGTTTTCTCTCATTTTATTTTCCCTACTAAGTTCCACAAACCAAACACACCCTTAGTGGTGTATAAGCATGGTAAACCTTGAAATGCTAAGAAAACTGTCTAAAAATGGGAAAAAGTTTAAAATTTGCAAAAATAGCACACCTGCAATACTAAAACACGTAATTTTCATGAAGGGACTGCATTTACCTTCTTCTTCACATTTACATCGTCATGGCCGACCAACCTAATAATGACTTCAAAATAGGTTGACGGGACAAGGCCTTTTCTGAGAGCCTTCAACACAAAATGAACGAATTTTTTGAGCTCACTATTGATAGCAGCAGGAACGCCTATATGCTGCTTCTTTAAGTCAACTAGTTGCAGAATACATACAAGTTGCTCCATTAGTTCACCAGCCATAGCCTGCAGATTGAATCTTACCCAAATGAGAATGAAATAGCGTTGAGTATACAAATAACTCTTATTTTTCTACACAAGCTATTAACAACAATTGATAATCAAATGAACTGCTTTGTATCAGCAACTATTCAAATGAACCACTAATGAGCACCCAGAAGTGGCTTTTTGTTTCCTGACTTGAAGTTTGAAACACAAAGAAGATATGACCATGCCTGAATGTTATTTAAATTTTCTGCCGAGTCAAACTTCAATGAGATCTCAGGATCTCGCAGCTTTTCTGCAATGAAATGCATCATAACAAGAAGTTGGGCAAACACTTCTGCATTTAATCCGCAACTTCCAACTTTCTTAAGAGAAGCAATCAGAGAAGGGAACCAAATTGCGCAAGAATACTGCTCCCACGCATTAACGGCGAACTGATACTCCCACTGTTTATTAATGATCAAAATAGCATTATCCAAAGAAGGCTCATGAACAAGGACATTTAGGAGGTTATTCTTCGCAAGTAATGAGTTGAAGAGGAGGAAGAGCAGTGAACCCAAACTTTGAACCTCTCCAAGAGACCTGCACAGAAATTTGTCAGAAATATGAAAAACACTGAGGAAAGAATAGCTTAAGTAACATTTACCTCAAAATCTGTGCCATAATAGAAAATCTCCTGTGCTCAGCAACTTGCGGCAATATATTCACAAAAACCTAAAATGGAAAAAAAGATCAGATACATTTTATCGATAAAGAATAAAGACAATGAGGATTAAGATTCAGAGGATTTTGGTTAATCTGCAATTGCAAAGAGACTTTGGTAACAAGCAATTTTGTAATAAAATTTCACCTGAAGTAATTGGTCCGTATCACGTGTCCGAGAGAGCCAGGATGGTATTACTGCTGAAGTAAGGCCTTCGAACACGCGTTGTGAATAGCTATCCCACTACAAACAGATAATGTGCATTAATGTTATTTTTCACTTAAAACGAGTAAACACTAATGATAGTGATTCGCAAGTATCAGTGAGAGAATAGTTCCTCTATTCCATCCACTGGACTTAACCAAATGGACAGCGGACTTATGAAACATCCAAAGCTGAATCATAAAATAAGTCCAGTATTGACAAATCAAAGTTCTCTGCCGCAAGGAGGTTCACCCGAAGTCAAGCAGCTTATAAGGTAGCAAAAGTTTGATTCATAAAATTTATGTCTACTATTACTTGACAAAGCGGCCAACCTGAGTCACAGTAGAGTCTGCTATAGCGGCGAGAACATCTAAAATATGGTCCAAGACTTTGTCTGGCATGATCTTCGCAAGAGTAGTTATGAATGAGAAAACGTGATTGCGAGTTATAGCGTCACTTGAAGAGCGTGCACAATTGACTAACACTTGCACGTCAATCGTACGAAAATTATCCTGCGAATATTGACACAAAATGTCACCATTAAGCTCAATCCAAGCCAATTCCAAGGTAAAGACGAGAAAGCTGCATAGGAAAAAAGTGAAAAGTGGAAACCTCAATTTGAATGTCACTTGGAATGGATGCACTGATATCTTCTAGGGTCAACAGCAGAGTCTGCTGAATGAAAGACATCATCGCCTCAGAAGATGTTTGATGAGAACCATGAGAAGCTGCACATGGTTTATCCCCATCAACTGCTTTGATCATCCAGTCGTCATTCATAAATACTAACCGAAGAAGCTTAAATAACGGACCAATCAGTGAAGCTCTGCCAAAGAAAAGTAATGATATAATCAGCTGCAAGTCTGCATTGTGGGGCGAAAAGGGCAATTATATAAAGATATACAAGTAGCAACCTGTTCTCAATGTTTTTCTTCATTAGTAACACTTCCAAAAAAGCACTCATGAAAGGTAACATGTTGTCTCTGCTTAAGGTCACATCGGAAATATTATGGCATTTGACTGATTTTTTCCGCTTCTTCCCATATGCTGAATCAACTGAACAACATTTCTGATCCAAAATGAAATCAAGCACCCGACAAACAACTGCGAAACTTAACTGCAATACCAAAAAAGAAGTATGGGAACATAAGTTGAACGTCCCACAGATAAATCTCGATATTAACATTTCGGTTGAGTTAAAACTCCTAGAAAAGTCAAATGCACTTTGATAATTTCGCAAATAGAGTTACCACAAAAACAAATTTGTTTTAAGAGATATAATCAAAACATATAGTCAAGAATAAAATTCATTAAAATAATCGTCAAGCCTCCAAGTATGCTTAATTCAGATAACAGAGTAGTACACTAAATTTCCTAATAGAGAAATGCAATTGATATCAGTCAAGTAAATTGACATCAATGAGTTTATGATCAGGGAGGCTTAGTTTGTGGCATTTCAAACATCCTCATGAACAAAAGGTAGTATTAAAATATGACCCATCAAAAAGGATGAAAATTAACAGAAACATAGACCTCAGTCAAAGGAACATACATTAATTCTCAACAAGGTATCCCTAGAGGCATTTTGTATATCACCATTGGAACTCCGATACAGAAGCAAGAGACTTCGGAAGATATGCTCCTGCA
The DNA here is from genome assembly GCA_027422505.1 of Craterostigma plantagineum. Classification (NCBI taxonomy): domain Eukaryota; kingdom Viridiplantae; phylum Streptophyta; class Magnoliopsida; order Lamiales; family Linderniaceae; genus Craterostigma; species Craterostigma plantagineum. The sequence continues at coordinate 58,438 of JAPQWV010000660.1, read as the reverse complement.
GGATTCATAAGAACAGATGACATCTAATCTAGAACGTCTGCAACTACTAAAATATTACGGCCTCAATAAACGCTCAGATTGATATGCACAAACAACATCGTGTATGAAACTACCCTACTCAGCAATTTGAATTGGGATTTGAAAAGTGCTCCGAAACAATTGTTACAAAAACTAACTTAGAAGGGCAAAAAACTTAAAACCAAATCTTAGCAATTATACGCAAGAAACTGAGGAGAAATTCGGAAAAGCCACAGAGTATCAATTAAATATCAATACCTAGGTATAGCAGAAATGCTAAATGAAATTTCATTTAGACATAAGGCAATGGATCAAAATTGAAAGCACATGTCATGTCTCTGTGAACCCATGTTCTTGGACATTGACTGAACTAATCCCAACAGTTAACGAAACAACTTCCCACATAGCAAACAACTACATCTTTATTTATGTGACAGTTCTCAGTGTGTTTCTGCCATGGATATCGAATAAACTGAATAGGCATCAATATTATAAATACCATGTAGCTGATCCACTTCTGATATAGGAAACAAACCTGTGTTTCAATACTAAGCTTTCCATATAGAGAACTGCTCATATTTCTCAAGATGGTCAAGCATGGGTCCAGAATTGCAGAGTCATCAGCATCACAGTTTGTCTGACAATGCAAATACCAATTAAAGTTTTAAAGAAAATTATAACTAAGATGACAAAACTAACTTGAAGCAACTGCTAACCTGTAATACTTTTAGAATATAATTACCAAAATCATGTTCATCAGAGGATGAAGAATGCCTCGTACATATCTGTGGAAAAGAATTCTCCATGACATACTACTTCCCAAAAGCTAGAAGTACAAGCATATAAAAACATGTAAGGATGAATTTACCTCAAGTAGGAGGCACAAAAGGTCAACCTCATTTGGCGACAACTTCCAAAATTCCGTACCATTGATATGAAGTTTGTTACGCCTTTCCAGGAGATCATTCAGCAATGGCTCCACTCCAGGAACAAAAATAAGCTTCGTTCCAACACCTTTGATCATTGAAATAATTTTGAACTGCGACAAAGGCGAGATAAAGATAAGAAGTTGGTTTCTTAGACAACAAAAATGAGCGTTCAAAATCAGAATAGAAAAGTAAATTCACCCAAAATCAGCACCATCAGTGAAAAACTGAATTAAAAAATAGACAAAAGTAACAAACCTTAGCATGTGCTGGAAGTCCAAGAGAATGGCCCACAATGGAAGCAAGAACGTTATCCTTTGTGGAATCATCAAAACTGAAAATATACGTTGGCAAATAGTGTTATTGTAACAAAAAAACACCACGTGAATACATCAGGAATTGGCAAAAGACAAATCATTCTACTCTATATGAACTAGGTTGCAAATATCCCATGAGCTTAATAACTAGTGATCTCTAATATGCTGTAAAACAATAGATTGTCAAACCTCATTCCAATGATATGTGGCATAAGCAGGTTATGTGATGAAGAGCTCAGCAGCGATGTCAATAGAGAGGATAGGACATTTTTGTCTGATAATATCAACTTCTTCTGCTGTATAATTAAGTGAAACAGATCTCCTAGGAAACTCAAATTGACTCCATTTTTGCCTGCAATATGAAAAAAAAAAGAGGAAAATAGGAATTCAAGCAAATGTTTATGGTCTCCTTCTATTTCTCATACCATGTCTACTAGCGCTTTTGAACAGAGTAAGCAGCTCTTCAATGCAGCTCATAGCAGCCACCCGCAAATCCTGTATATATATAAAAAATGAAACAAGAAACACACGATCTGTAAGAGTGGAAAACAACGTGCTGAAAAGTTTTTTTTTTTCCAAACTGATTTCATTTCCAATTCATTTAATTTAATACAAAAAACTAACATATTCATAATAAAAACAACATTCTCAGAATAAACTCCATTGCTTTGGCCACATTATTCTTCAATCAGAAAATTAGGACGGAACCAGGGAAAAACACGACTAAGTCAGAAATGAAACTCAAGACCAAGTTGTACTAAAGGAACAATGAATCTGAATAAGGAAAAATGAAGAGCAAATACCTTATAATCACTTGAAAGAGGGAGAAAAACTGATGGAAACTGAGCAAGAAGTTGAAAGCCAGAAATCTCATCCAAGTGAGAACACATGTGGGACAATAAATGAAGGCTCTCAATTTGAGCAGCCTTAGGGACACCTGTAAATTAGAAGATGTGATTTTCTGTGTCTACAAAGCATTATACTAAAAACAAAAACAAAAATGAAAAGGAAGAGGAGTAAATTGCCTAACGTTTGATTCTTAAGCCACATTTTTAGTGTTCTAAAGTGGCGTTCTCTGGTTTCGAAATATCAATAAATGTCGCACCTTAAGCTGTGTTCTCAAGATTCAGATAATATAGTACTCACCAACTCACAACCCTCAGTGGATAAACACAAACAAAAAGACTAATTAGATCTTCCATGAAACTATGTCACCAATCAAAGCACATATTTTTAGGCATGGACAAAAACTATCAAAAGGATACAAACCTATAAATTTTATCAATTTAGTGTTTATAAAATGGTAAAACGTAAAGTTATGTCCTATAACCATCATCCCAAGCTGGAAACAAAAATGGGCTCAGATTTCAGATTTGGAATTCCTAGTAATTATATGCCTCTTGTCCAAGTTATAAATTTAAATTTCACCATAAACAATTGTATCAGAAGTAAGAGACATTAGTTTCATAACACGAAAAAAAAAGGAACAAAGCTAAGAAAATTTTGGCAAACCTTCATCCGTCAACAACTTTAGCATTATTAAGCCCATAGAGATGTTGCACTTCCTAAACAGCCTCCGTAGATGTATTTTAATGGAATCATTAAAATGAGACGCGGAAAATAAAAATAAATCTTGGATGATGCTTGCCCACTTTCCCGGAGAATCCTGTGAAATATCTGAAGCTTAGCACAGCAGGAATAATAAGACAAGATAATGTAGTAGTCATACATAACATGATCAATTGCCAACCAGCGATAAATCTTCAGGAGCTAATCTGATAAACGTTTCCAAAAATCTCAAAAACAAGAAAGCAAGAATCTCAGGATTGAGGTTCTTGATGTCAGTGTCAAGAATATCTTGTAGGATTCCTCCGCAATCACCATCTTGAATACTTTTCTTGGACTGACAGCAATATAAGAAACTATCAGTCATACCCAATTCATCAAATGCCAAAAAATAAGTGCACCAACTTTATGTATAAATTATGATACCAGCTCCACATGCATCCCCATAGTGTCCAGCATTTCCCACTCCTCCTTCAGAAGCAGAAAGCAAGAATCAAAAAGCGCCAAGTGCTGGCTGGCATCTGACAAAATACAGAGGAAAACGATATAATAAAATCATCGTAAGAGTAGGTAAATTTATAGCAGTATCATGGAGAAACAATATCCAACAATTTCCTGGCACTTATACTCTCAGAAAAACAAAGGACAAGAGTTCAAACTCAAAACATCACTGAAAAAGGATCGCAGAAAGAACCGAGAGCCAAGGTGTAAGGAATACAAAACGGTCAAGAAATGAAGCTGGTAACTGGCACTGCCCCTTCCACCATGGGAACAAGCAGCTCTACTCATTTACGAATAAAACTAACACTAACATCAGTTACATGTTCTGAAGGATTAAACAATTCTATGTGCTTCATCACAACAAACAAATGACCGAAGTATGTCACCATTTTTCCCCAATGCGGGAAACACACAGATGACTGAAGACAACGATGATAAGTTTACCACAACAAGAATGAAGCATTTACCCATTTTAAGCGTTTTCAATGATTGCAAAAGAACCAGGAAGAATAAAGTCTTCGACAAATCATTAGAGTTGCAGCATGCTGCAAACCAAGGTATGTGCTCCGCAGGACTTAATGAAAGTCTCTCTGCAAGCTTCCTGATGTTCTCAAGGTTGATTAAACTAAACTGTTCAGGTCCCAATGTCTGGAATCATTTAAAATTGAATCATTTAACACAAATGAGACTAATGTATTCTCAACATGTTACTTGTTTCTGAGCAGCTACCTTCTCAGACTCAGAGGGACAGACAAGGTCTCCATAGATTGGCCATTTTAGTGCTACAGCAAGTTCCAAAGCTTTCAAGTTCAATCTCCTAGTCTGGATTTTAGCAGAAATGGAGCAAGAAATAGCAATTGATGTAAAAAAATTCAATATAGAAACATACATCGGGAAGCAACCAAAGTGGAGATATGGAAACCTTAGGTCTGATCAAAATAAGTGGGAAGATTATTGTTGCCCATGTCTTGGCATATTGTTCCTCATCTTTGAAATTGGAAATGACTTGTTGAAGACACACAAATGCAACATCCAAGAGCACTGATACTTTAGACGACGAACCTGCAATATGAATTTTACTTGAGAAAAGGAGAATAGACCAGTAATATCATTAAATGTTGGTCAACAACAGCTATATCCATGAAGATGGGAAGTACAACTCCTGCATAGTCAAGACTCAACAGCTTAGGCATTTGTTCAACACATACCTTTAAATATTAATATAACCATAATGAAAAAAAATCCCCAATCTCAATGAGAAGGTGGTAACATTGTCTTCTAATGCACTAAAACACATGGGAAGGTATAAACTATAATATTATAATTTAACAAAGACACTTGCCATATTTAATAAGGAACTGTCTCCATAAAACTGAAATAAAAATTCATACTACTCCAAATTAAGACAAAGACAAGTTTGGTCGACCCATCATATAATCTGTGACTTAACAGGCATATAACCAGATTTGAAACACCTCAAATTAAGAAACTATGATTAAAGAACATGTAAATTTCAGATGATCCTCTATATTCTCCTTAAAACAATACCAATAATCAGACTATCGTTCTTGATAATATCTCTGGCAGCTGGCAATAAATGAATGTCTTTGGAAATAGCACAACGTTAACAGTTTGATTAGACTAAATTTCTTAACCTTCCATACGCTCAGAGAGAATCAAAGAATCATGAGGAAGGATGTATACGGTGACAGAAAAGGAGGAGGTAAAGATAATCACACTTGCCTGTCAGAAAAATACGAATGCATCTTTCAAGTACGTGGTGGAGAGATTCAAAAAGACGAGGAAGACTTAATATTTCAGACAGACTGTTCAGGTTCAGAGCAGCAAGGACTACATTTAAGTCATCATCTTTAAGCCTCCGACTGATTGCATCTTGGATGGCAGAAAATTTCTGGAGAGAGAAAAAACAAATGATGTTTAGAAATGATATGCATTAAAATCAAGCACCAAAAGAATTAGAAGTACAAGGATCAAGATACCCCAACCAACGCTAGGATATAATGAAGACAACCACTTGAGATGGAGAAATAAGGAAACTAAATTTGAGGTGACCTCATTCTTCGGTGAAAATCTTGACCGAGGAAATTGTCAATATATTAGCATTAGAACTTGCAATGTCAGATTAGCAAAACCTTGAAAGAAAGAGAGTAATACAACCTTTGAGCCGGCATCTTTTTCCTTCATAATGCTGGCAACATCCATGTTCACAATTGCTGACCTACGGATCTTGGCCTGCAGAAAACAATGGCGTATCATGACTCTTCAGAACTTGTTACATTCAGTTCAAAATAAAATTAGTTCAAACGGTTCTTGTTGAAAGACCAGTGCACCTAAAAACCAAGACAAGAAGTCATGGGTACCAATCCCCACGACTACCTAAAAAAAGCCACAAGGATAGATAAGAAAGAAATAGACATGAGGGGGGCTTCTTGGAAATTACAATATATAAAACTAAAATATGATTTGCCTACAACTTAAGCTTTTAAGTGAAGTGGACATCTGACAATCCTCAAAGCAGTTAGTGATTTTAACAGCTTCAGGTACTATATGTTGTGATGTTATACCCAATGTATAATTAGATTAAACAAGGCCAAAGGGTGATACCTCAGAGTGTTCAAGAGCAAAAAATACTCTAGGATCTGGAACAGCATCTGTTGAGTCCAAATGATTGTCCAATATCTTGCAGAGCAAATCATAGCTTGAACTAATATCGTTGGCCGGTATCTTGGCATCCTACGAAGATATCATACAAATATATGACCACAAATTGGTATGATTTCATAACTTAGCAAACTCGCCAAAACAAAAAGAGAAATCAACCTTAAAGAAACTATAGAAGGCTCTACGCGCATGATTTGGATACTTTTCACATAGGTTAGCCAAAATCTGTCTGCCCGGGGACCCTAATAAAACCAAACAAGTCATAGTCACCAAGGTTAAGCTACAAATTGCAAATCAAGAACTCCAATCGAAACATTGGTCGAGAATATAGCACAAATTGAGAGCTGAAAAACTAAAAACCTGATTCAGAGGATGTGAAACTAATCTTGCCCTGAGATATCCTCAAGTGCATGGCAATAAGTTTAGGTACTATGAAATTGACATGCTCTTCCATCGGCATAGTATCAGTTATTGATAATAGAGCATGATGACAACGATCATCAGATGTACTGAAATGTAAAATGCCTAGTTAAAAGCACAACGAAGGAACGCAGAAGTCTTCTACGTTTAAGAAACAGAATATACTGGAACCTGTGCTCCAGTAAGGAGTGCAGCAATACTCTTATGAACTTATCAATGTTGAACTCCTTAGTCAATTCAGAGAGGATCAGATTAATATTCCTACAAAGTTGTGGAGGAAACAAGAATGAAAATTTACAATTTCACACTGCTAATTGTGGTCTAAAAATATGGCACAAGGATATATCACATTACCCGATTTCATTTATGGCAATCAATGTCTTCTTTGGGATTAGTTCGACAGACTGAAGCTAGAAAAAAAAACAGAAAAAGTCATAGTCTCAATAATCAGTCTAGAAACTCAATGTTTAATTTAGCGAACGACTACAACATGAAGATATGATATAGAAGTCCTAACACAGACATGATGATATTAACAAATAAGATTTCATGGATTTCATATGACAAGTTTATTCGATAAAAGTCGTATCATGAACTATCAGTACCTGAATGAAATTGATTAAGGCAAAAATTGACATGCGTAACCACTGCATGTCACCTACTTCTCTCGCATTTGCTCTAGCACAATCAGCGACTGAATACATCAAGCCCTTCACGATATCGGGTGCCAGAGCTACCTTTTGCGCTAGTAAACTAACAATCATTAAAGACCCAGCCTGTTTAACAGAAAAAATAAGAAATTTCTTCAGTCATAGTTGAATGTATCTTTTACCAGGGGAAAAAAAAAGAAATGACTCAGAAATTGACCTTCTGGTCAGGTTCTCTGGCACTAGTTTGCAGCCCACAACTTACAAATGGAAGTATCCGGTTAACAATATCATTGTCAATAATCACATGCCCCAACACCTCAAAAATGACTGCCGTGCAAAACCCGATCACTTGCTTTGATGGCTGAATCTTTTTCAATGGCACACCCTACATTCAAAACCAATTAAAACACCCCAAACCCTTATTACAAGGTTCAAAATAAAATTACCAATTAAAAGACCTTACATAATTTAAAATAGCTTCCAAAACCCCTTTATTCTTGATGCATTGTTGAACAATAACCTCCCTGGGTAGTCGAGCACCGGTCATTTTAACACCATCAAGAAACTTCCATGTACTACTACTGTTCACCAAAGTTCACAGGTTTCCATTTAAAATCAGAATGAATAGAATTCAAAACAAAGAAGACACGAAGGAGCGAGTATGTGCATCATATCACAAGCACTCCAGATATACTTAATTAGCATGCTTACCCTGCCTCAGTTAGCTGCACTATTTGGACAAAGACATGTGTATCATGGTAAGGCAATGCACATAATATCAGGTCTTCTGAATTGTATTGGTGAATCCTTAAGGAAAAAAAATCAAATGGTGAGCATAAATGACTCGCAAAAAAACATAACACACAATCCTTAGGTAAGACTATAGGAAACAAAGTACTTGTATCGACGAATTAAATATTCCAATGTCTTCAAAGCCGAGTGCCATTCGAGATATCCCGATAGCAATCTCAAGTACGAGCGAATAGTTGCATCAATCTTCTTATTTTCTTCAATGTTGCGCAACTCCCTGTCTAGGTCCCTACTCTGAGGACTGAACAAATCATTCTTGTAGTTCTTAAACCTCTCATCATTGGTAATCAAAACCTCCAAACCTGTGTGAAAGCAAGTATCGATCCATCTTAACTATATAGTATAAGGTGCCCGGCTATGGATAAGAATTGAGCAAACCGAATTTCATACATAAGAATCGTGATCATCCGGAAAACAAAATAAGAAAAAAGAAAAAGAAATCTTTGAACTTTAACCGCAACATTTAAGACACTAAACCGTATTGAAGCTTTGTTTGGATTAACTGAATACCAGATACAGCAATTTTGTAGATAGTGTCAACGTCTATGTCAGCCGCTTCTTTCGCGTCGAAGAGAATCGATGGTTTAGTCAACGGTCGGCGTTGACCTGGCTCTGGCTCAACAGACGTTGCATTTACGGCGATTTTAATTGCCTGTAACTGAGATGAAAGTGAGGTCCCTGCCATGGCGCTGTGCTGGGCAAACAGAGTGAGATGAGAGAAAGAAAGAGGTTTAGGGTTTTTGGTAAATATTGATTTCTGTAACGGTACTCGGTTCCCTCGCTGCACTCATCAAGCCAGCCTATGTTCGTATCGCCCAATAGTGATGATAAAAACGGGCGGCCCAATTAAAATCTTATTAGCCCATCGCAAAATATTATTTATATTCAATTTAAATAGTATAATTCTAGTATATTTTTTGGTGCAAGTATATATGAAAGCGGCTCGTATTCTCAGTGCTTGTTTGGTCGACGGGTTTAGTAATTTTAAACCTGGGTTTAAAACATATCAGCGTGTTTGGTTCGTTAGTTTATCAAAACCATTGGTTTATATAAATCACTAAACCCATGCAGACGGGTTTAAATAAACACACCTCCTCACATGTGTTTATTTAAACCCACTAACCAAACACGCATTTTATTATACCCATTAATTTGTTTTATATAAACCCTTACTTAAATAAACCCTCATAAATATAAACCTATCAACCAAACGAGCACTCAAGGTGTACAGAACGACTACGGCGATCCATCGTCTCCTTTTCTCCTCTTCCGACCGGAGCTAACCGCCGGCGGAGGTTTGCCGGCGTCAGTCGGAAAATTCAAAATGGCCTTTCTGCCCTTCATCTTGTACGCCGCGCAGTCGTAAGCCCTCGCTGCGTCCACGTCAGTGTCGTACGTCCCCAACCATACCCGACTTCCCTTGCGGGTCGGGTCTCGGATCTCCGCCGCGTATTTGCCCCATGGCCTCCTCCTAACTCCCCTGTAGTGCTGCCCCGACCCGCCCGCGGAGACAGTCGAGTCCATGGCCGATAAGTCGGGCTTGGGCGGGAATGACCCGATTGCAATTGGATCCGACCCGGAACTTATATATTTGGGTCCGCCGCAATCGTAAAGGTCCGAGGGGGAGCTATTAGTATGGAAGTCGTCGAAGAGGGATTCTCCTAAACTGAAGTCTCCGAGGAGATGCTGACGTATGTGGTCCAAGGCTTGTGCCTGATCCGAGGTTTTCTTCATTATTGCAATGCTAATATGCAATTCTACAGATATGTAATTCTGTACGAGGAAATAAGAGTCAGTTTCTTGGTTGAGAGTTTTTACAACGTTAGCTATCGTTCTATATATGGAAGTGTAGCCGACTACGATTGATTCATGATCTCACTGTTGGGTTAACTCATTATTCTAAATACGTAACTGACATGTTACGGTGCTTGACCTGTCAAGGGTCATTTACAGTTCTTGAACGACGATATTTGGAGTAATATGATTGTACAACATGAGTTTCGACTTTAATTAATATGTTAGCTTTTTTAATAGTACTTTCAAAGTGCAAGTCCACCGTCGTAAAGTCGCCATAGACAAGGTGGATGAGCTTGACCGTCTTTAATGAAGATTATAAAAAGTTTCATGTGTCAGATTATGAATGATATTGATATGCAGTGAAAGTCTGCGAAATTCTCCTTTCCACAAGTGCGTATGTTGTGTGTCCCGACGATATTTCCAAATGCCTTTGAAGTCGATTGAAATAATTAAATAATATTTTTTATTAATTTTTCCATTCCACGTGGAGAAGAATCATACATTTTGCATTATTCACCTTGGACAATTATTTATATAATGACAGAAAATCAAATTCATATTTGATACTAGATAAAGTTTTACCGACGTGATAATCATCAGTTAGCTTTTCCTCGAAGATTTTTCACCGTTAATAAATTTCGCCTTGTTCTATTATTAACATACACGTATGGGATATTTAGTTCGATTTGTATTTGAATTTCGTGATATCCGAACCTAATATTCTAAACTTTTTCAACCTTATTTCTATTTAATAAATTCAAGCATTAGTACTTACGACTAATATCACGGAGACACGTTGAAATATCCAAGTCCAAAAGCCAAATTTGAAGTATGAATTTCCATCTCAAGTTGAGATTCGACAATCATTACACATGATACAGCAAAAAAGATAGACAAATCTGCAACAGATTTAACCGAGTTACAATGCTTTAATTTAATCCGTGTTACAATATCTGCGCCATCAGTTGTCATTTCTCATTTTAGATTTTAATACTAATTTTAGAAGAGCGTTTATCTCTATGAATATCTCCTAAAGTTCACAATCTAAAAAGAGTATATTCCATTCCATCATCAGAATATGAATTTTGTTTTCATCCACGGCTACTCTGAAGCCGTGTCTAAAGGTGTCCTAAGATTATACGAAATACTCATCACTTGATGGATTGAACCGACAGTTCCAATCGAGAAAATAATTTCTGAAAACACGGAAAAAAAATGGTAAAATTGAAAGGACCAAATTTCTACATGGATTCAGAAGCTGATACGCATCACTTGAGATACAAATCTCACACCTCAGTCCAAGTGTTGGAAAAAATTGAAATGATTGCTTCATCATCATCCGAAAATCAGCAATTAAAAAAAAATTGAAGACGGAGGAGGAAATACGAATACTCAGTGGTGGCAAGTTAATTAATAGGTTCGATCTGCCAGCAAAGCGTCCACACCAATTCAGAAGAGGGAGCTTTTTATCCTCATCGTAAACTCATTCCCCCAAAAAAAATCGGTACAACAAAAAAGAGGAGATCATAGAAACAGATCCGTAAAGAATCATCAAGAGATCGCTCAGTTCAGCGGGTTTATCGACACGCAGGTGGAATTAAAAGTAATAACACCTGCAATCCGGTCTGTTGAGCTTGAATTTTCCGAGTCGTCACTGCGAATCTCCAATTTACAAAACAAACACAGAAGAAATCGACAGAACAACAAAATCGGTGAGCTGAACACAGTGGAGCTTTCATAGGTATATATAGAGTGGTCGGCCTTCGTTGTACTAGGGTTTGGTTTGGGCCCTTAATTGGGCTCCTATATTGGCTTTTGACTCGCTCATCTTTTCAACCGAGCTTCAATAATTCTAATATTGAACATATTTTTTAGACAATAAAGCCCGAAAATTAAATTTACTTAGGCTGCGTTTGGATTCATGTATTTGAACGAAATCACATGATTTCAAATTATGATTTCCAAAATCCGAATTTCAAATTCAAATCTATTGTTTGGAAAAGTTTACGATTTCGATTTGGATTTCTAGAGTAAGAGCGCATCGGGTGAAAGATGAACAACCGAGTCGGCTCGTGAGTCCGTGAGTCAGCTCGTGAGCTCGGTGAGCCGGCCCGAAATCGTGAAAATCGAACGTGGACTCATATTAGTTGAGCCGAGCTCAAGTTCATGTTTGCCGAGCTCGAGCTCACGATCTGGCTCGTGAGCCTTCTTTCTTTGCTCACAAGCTTTTTTATTATTTTTTTATTTTTACGGACACGGCTTTGGATTTCGAAAACGGGCCAAATATCATCGCATTTCAAATCCAAAGAATAACAAATGTTTAAATCATCCCCGGATTTGGATGTGATCCAAATCCAAATTCGGTGGATTGACAAACGGGTGATTTGGATGAAATTCGGATTTAAAATCGAAATCCGGAATCCAAACGTAGCATTATAAATTTCAGTTTTAAGGGACAAAAAAGGCTTAGAGGTAGTATTATAAACCCCCACACGTGAAGTAAGGAAATCGACCATTAAGACAATTAAGAATAAAATCTTACATTCTTAGCTCAAACTCCAGAAAAAAAGATAGGCTACAACATCTTTCAGAATTATTCCAAACCAACTCACAAGCCTCATGATACATCAGTTCTTACTACAATCACAACCACACAACGATACATACACACACACACACACAGAAAGATTCTCCATAAACAACAGACAAGTTTTTGTATCCTAGTTGGACCATACATGGACGAGGCCGTGCCTATTGCCAGTGTAGATCTCATTTCTGTCCTCGTCGTAGAAGAGAGCAGTAATGTCTTCGAGCGCCTCAGAAACAGTGCTTCTAATTCGAGATGAAGCTCCCCTTTGAAGATTGCAGTTCCTCCCCCCACAGTCGCACGCCTGAGTGTTGCTTGCTCTTATCTTCGCCAGGCATTTTCCAGTTAAGATGTTGCTCACGTTTATAGAGCCAGCTGCTGCAATATTCAGACGCAGACAACAACAACAACAACTTCATGGGATCATTGTTCCATGCATGGATGACAAAAACATAGACTACAAATTGTGCTTCACATCATACGAGATATATATATATAGAGAGAGAGAGAGAGGGAGAGGGAGAGAGTCAATACCAACTCCTTCCGACAGTGTTTCTTCAGAGTCAGCCTTGCAGTAAGATATGATGAGATCTTGATCGCTCGTGATGTAGATATTATTAGTGTTACAGTCTGGATGCCACAGAAGGTGATCCTCAAAAGAGGTGACGAGCTCCCCTCTGAAATTCCACACAGCAACGGTGCGATTTCTGAATGTAAGAAACAACTGGTTCTCGTACAAAAATATGAATGCAGATGGGGTCATGAACTCGGTCCTGCTAACTTCCGTTATCTGATTGTCACGGACCTAATCGAGAAACCAAAAAAAAATAAAAAACATCAGACTTGGGTGAGCAATGAAAGAATTGAAAGCAAAATAAAAAACTTGCATCGTGGATCTGGAGGTTTTCGTTCTCTTGCTTGACGAGAAGCTTCTCGTTGAATTGTTCGATGAAATCCACTTTCTTGCTCTTATGGAGAGCGTGGCAGAATGATTTCAGAACTGTTCCATCCTCAATCGAGAGGATCTTCAAGGGAACGCCACCATGGGTCTTTTTAAATATTAACAGCATTATTCCCGGACTGTTATTCCAAAATTTGGAGAAAAAAGAATCATCAGCAGTTATACATAGTTCTATAAAAATAGAAATCAAGGGAGATGATAATACTTCATGCCCAGACGGAAGGGTAAAAATGAAGAAAAAGTATAGTTATCAAACAGACACACCAGAAAAAAGACAATAAACTGGAGTAAACGTAAATATTACCTGATTTTAATTTCTTGAACATTTTTGTCTGAAATGGAGTACAACATTGTATAGTTTTTCAGATCAAACACTTTGTAGATGCTGGAAATAGATGAAGAAAAAACAAGCATAAGTTAGTGAAAAGTATATCACGCTCGGATTAAAGAGGTCAAAAGGTATCATAACTAAGCTGTTCAACAGCAGCCCACCTGTCTTGTGCAGAAAATGTAAGAACCTTTCCATTAACATCATCAAATTCCACAAAACCCGGCCACTTCAGAGACTCGGTCTCAAAGAGTGGGAAACCAGCATCAGGTTGTCCCCTCCTTATGTATCTGAAATAGGAGAATTAGACAAGTGGATCATGGAAAAGTAAAGGGAGTACGATACATAAATGCCAGATAAAATCCATACTCAATCCTTGTGGTTCTGCATTTTAGGGAACTAAAATTATCCGAAGCATAAACTGAAACGGTGATGAGGGAATCATTATTTTTGTTGTAAAATAAGCTCCGAATCACTTCATCAGGACTGACATTCAAATAGCAAATCCTCTCATTTATCTCTGCAAGCAACAAACAACATTGATAAATTATATTCCGCCGAAAAGTATAGAGAAAAGCACATATGAGAGGAAATGGAACATACATACCTCGGCTAAACGCTGCACACACACCAGACTGAGCGAGAGCAAAGACGATATCGTGAGCCGCAACTATCTCGATAACTTTTGACCGCTTCTTCAAAAATGGCAACGCCAAATCGCAGCATCCTTTGGGATCATGAGTATCATATTCATCCTGACAAATGATCAACATAGGAAGAAGAGAATTAACTTCAAGAAATAGCCATTGCTGCCCTTTTCAAATAGAAATAATTTGATAGCAGAAATAGAGAAGTGGGGTACAAAGGGGCATGCCAACTCTCAAATAGAAAAGGGTACACTCGTTAGTTGTTTGTCTCACTCGATAAAGAAACAAATCTAGATCAGACATCCGTCACACCCCAAACACGACGCGCAATTCCTGGTATCTAACAGCAAATGATTTGCCCGAAAAAAAAAGGTGCGCTTTTGCATCAGAGTGATATCCAGACATGTGGATGGAAGAGAACAACGTAGATGACGAAAGAACAACGATAAACGGTCTTTGACTAGGATAAAGATAACAGGATTACAAACTCTAACTATTGGTCATAGGTCCAGCTCCCCAAAGTTTGGTAAGAGAAATTCCTTTTAAATAATACCCTAAAAGAGGTGCTCGCGCTTTTTTAGTTTATGTTTCTCAAATGGAAAGCACCCAAAAGATGCCACACACCCGAGAAAACCCACAATCCCGACGTAGCTTTAGAAGTTCATAAACTACCAACTAAATGCTTCTCCGCTAACTTTAAAAAATTCCGACACCGCTAACAAAAAGCCCTCTTTCTAGCATAATTTACGCCTACAATAAGAAAGATATATTGGACCCTGAACACCAGTTATTCGACATAAAAAGGTAGAACATTTCTCAAAATAGCCTCTCCTAAAAATAAAAATCCTAGAAACCGTGAGGTATACAATATCTATACAAAAATCAATACAACCTAAAACCATAAGACAACCATCAAATCGCTTGCACACATCCACACCGTAGCCATGAAATGATAATTACTCAATTCATTAAAAAACTAAACCTGCAGGCCGATGTTACGGAAGCGTTCTTGAGCATCACTCATGCTAAAAGCACGGTCACGCTTCGAAGAAATCTCCCTTCTTTGCAGCTTCTTCACACTGTTCACAAACCCATCGAAACTACCGCGAGGACGCTTCTTAGCCAACACTCGCCGCCCCGTACAAGGCCGCGGACTTGCCGTGATTCTCCTACCATCCATCTTCAGTAATCCTCGATTTGTTGCGAAAAAGCAAAACCTAATTTACGAAACCCTGGTTCAGCACACCGAGATAGAGCTAAACCCACATGCGAATCAGCTCGAACTCAGCAGCAGAAAGATGGGTCCTCAATTTCGTGAATTGAAAACCCCTAATCCTCCGAACCGAGAGAAAAAAAAATCCTTGGCCCGAAGAAGATTAAGATCGAAACTTTAAGCAGCAAAGCAATTAATATATATTCTTAGAGCTCGATCGCCCAGCAAGTTTTGCTGTTGATTCGGTGCTCTTCGCAGTGTCTCGCACAGAGGACACCGATTGAAAAATGAATCATAATTTAAACGATTTTGACGTCCGATCTCGGTTCAAGAAAATACTCTTGCGAAGATAGATCGCCAAAATTTAACTCCCCGACAAATATCAATTAAATGAAATTTATTCCGAAAAGTATATATTTTCCAATTACATTTTTGTATATTTATTTACGGGAATCTACACATAAATCCCCAATAGAAAACTTTTCAGCCACTTAGGTACCTTGTCAGACATCTTTTACAGCTAGGTACCTAGTTGAATAAAAATTTTACACTTAGGTACCTAATTACCTAAGATTACCAAAATACCCTTATTAAATAGAATTTCATTTCAGCTCTTTTTTTCTCTGCAAAAATCGAGCTTCAGCTCGCCGTCGACGACGATATTCTTGCCGACCAACTTCTTCTGCTCGTGCCGGCGCCGGACAAGGATCGAAGAGCCTCTTGAACGTTGGGTTCTCGATTTTGGGGTTGATTTTGTAAGGTAAGCTTTTCTTTTGGTTAGTGTTTGGTTAATCGATTTGGGCGTTTGTTCAAGGTTTATCCCAAATCCGGAGCTCAATGCGATCCAAGAGCTCCATATAAGAGTGGAATGTTAGGATTTGATAGTTATTGAGGCTAATCCATCGAGATTTCGGTTTTCTTTTATATAACTTTTACGACGTACCATTTCCTATGAATATTACGTACCATTGTATGTTGTTTTACCGTACCTAAATACATTATGCGACACAGTCCGATTGGAAGTATCTTTGTGTATTTAATGTACCAAGTAATCTGTCTATACGTTACCAAAATGTCCAGTTATGCAGTACCAATCTAAACTATACACCGTACCATTTTAACAGGTTGCCATATTATCTGAACATATGGCGTCTGCAAATTCGTTTGATGGCAGGACGTTATTTGCAATGTGTGAGTATACGAGGGAGTCTTCGTTACTATTAATCAATGAAGCAACGACGCTTATCGATATATACGTATCCCTCCAAAGAAGGTGGTCTGATATCGATTCCCGGCATGACTCAATAAAGTATCAAGTTCCGTTCCAAAGTTTGTACTCGACATTGAAAGAAAATACGGATGTTTTCAATATGTGGGAAATACGGACATAATCGCCGTACTTGTACAGAAGCCGTAACGACGTAGCGTCCGTATTTTCCATGTATTTTGTCATTGCTTTTGTCTCATGACCTTTTTCGGTGTTGTTTTATATGGTCTTGGCTCATTCTTTTTGTCTAAATGATGCCAGTAAGTAGAAGTTTGTTCAAATGTGTCCATATGATATGGCTCATTGTTTTTGTCCAAATTTGGTACTGTAAAGACTGCCAGTTTGGTATTGTAATTGATGCACATTTGGTACAGTATTATATGTAAATATGGTATTGTAATTAAGGCCAGTTTGATACCGTACAACATGCAAGTTTGGTACGGTTATATATTACTCTTTGGTACTGTTATTAATGGCATTTTGGTACCCTAAGTCCTCATCATTTTGGTACGATAAGAAATGCAATTTTGGTACTCTAAGACATGCAATTTTGGTACCCTAAAAGAAACCATTTTGCTAGTCAGATTAATTTGGTACGGTTATATACAACTACTTTGGTACTGTTATTAATGCCATTTTGGTACTCTAAGACATGCAATTTTGGTACCCTAAACGAAACCATTTTGCTACTGTATGCACATTTGGCACCGTAACATGTTAATTTGGTACTGTGATGAATGCCAGTTTGGTACCCTACGACATTCAATTATGGTACTGTAAGACATTCAATTTTGGTACTCTGAGACATGCAATTTTGGTACTCTAAGACATGCAATTTTGGTACCCTAAAATTAAAGTAACAACTGGTATTTAAGCCTTGACTATATTCCGTCACAAACGAAGCATTTCAGCAAGTGTTCACGTGGAAGACAACGATTAGACATTTTCTGATTTTTTCAGTAATGATTGCACACTTTTCTGACATTTTTCAGTGATGATTTGAGAGATTTCTGACATTTTCAGTCATGAGTTGGTCAAATTCTGACATACGAGGTATTAAATAATAAAAGTCAGCTCGTCTGACATGTCAGTGGCTTTCCTAAAATGTTTCATGTCATCAGTAATTTTGGGTACTGCAACCGTGACTGGTTTGGTACGCTTTAAACCAAAAGATAGGTACCCCTAAAAAGACCTTTAAGGTACGGCGTCCCTTATATATATGATACGTCGTACTAGGGTTAGTATTTTTCGAGGTCGATCGAAGAACTTTTTCATCTCGAACCACCGTAGAACAATAATATATAGTATGCAATACGTTTCAGATCAAATTCGGTGCATTAAACCCCGAACAGATGAATTAAATCTTAAAATACCAAGATTCATTGTAGTATAAGGATAAAAGCTAGAACATCTACAACATGTTTTGAATAATTTGGTGATTGCTAGATCTGTGAACTCGGTGCATTAGGCTTTCCTTTTTTTCTCGTTTCGTTATTGTTCGGCATTGTGAAAATAACGCAGGACAACGCGATTCGATTAGGAATGTATTCATTTTTCGATCGTATAACAAATGATACCGTATACTTTCATATCTGGGTACCGTATATGTATAATTCTGGATACCGTCAACATACAGGTTATGGTACTATATATGTAAATGATAAGGTACTTTACTGTACAAGATAAGCTATCTTACTGTACACGGATAAGGTACTTCATATATTCTATTTATGGTACGGGACATATACACATAATGATACGGTTAACCCGCATATTATGGTACTCCGTATGTAAAAGATATGGTACGGCAATATGAACGACAAGGTACTTCATATCTTCTATTTATGGTACACCATATATAAACATAAGGATACGGTTAAACTGCATATTATGGTACTATGTATGTAAACGATATGGTACGTTAATATAAAAGACAATGTACTTCATATCTTCTATTTATGGTGCGCTATATGTTTACATAATGGTACGGTTAAAGTGCATATTATGATATTATTTATGTAAAATATAAGGTACGATCACATAAAAACACATGGTACTGTATAAAATACGGACAATCAAATAGAACTACACAACACAACACAACACCTGGCAGTAACCGTCCACACACAAAAAACATGCATATTATGGTACTCTTTATGTAAATGATAAGGTGCGCTAATGTAAAAGACAAGGTACTTCATGTCTTCTGTTTATGGTACGTTATATATTTATATAATGGTACGGTAAACCTGCATATTATAGTACTCTGTATGTAAAAGATAAGGTACGCTAATATAAAAAAATATGGTACTTCATAAAATACGAACAAGTCTCCAAACATAAGATAACTTAAAAGAAATAGATCAACTGGGGCCGGTTAACGAAATAGTATCACAACCGCAAAGTCTCCAAACAATATCACAACCAAGTCTTCAAACATAGCATAAAATAGATCTAATCTAGTCTCCAAACAGTCTCCAAGCATAGCAGAACTACACAACAAACATAAAAGAGAAAGTCTCCAAACAGTCTCACAACCAAGCCAAATAACTTAACGAAATAGATCTAGCATATAACTGTGCTCGTCACGTAAAATGCGAGCAGCCATAGTAGCACGATCAGATCTTTTTTGGAGGCATTTCTGCAAAAAAAAGCAAAATTGTTATTAGTATCATTTTATTCACACACTTATAGTAGATCAAAACAGAGAAGGATGACAGCTGGAAGAAAGATCATATGAGTTCGGCGGTGCCTTTGGTGCCATTTCTGCAAAAACAAAACTGTTAGTGAGTAATGAAAAAGCAGTGCCATTTTATTCACACACGGCGTACAATTTGCCCAAACAGATGGTACCAAATGCATTTGTCATGTAGTACCAAATAATCAACATAACGAGTACCAAATTCGAAACATAACAATATCCACAAATCAATTGACCAATCCTGATAAATACACAGACTGACAAATGTTAGATCATCTCAACTAAATATCGGAAGTCGTGATGAAGATAAACCTGCAGATGATGATACGGTAAACCTGCAGATTTACGAATACTCTAGTGGCCCAGGTCATCTTATGCGAGGCCATCAGATCCCGAACGTAGATAAAAAAACGCAGGATGACACCTGGAAGAAAGTTCAGATCTGTCTTGCGGAATCATTTCTGCAAAAAAGTAAAACTGCTAGTAAGCGGTACCATTTTATAGACACACGGCGTACCATTTTGCCCAAACAGATGGTACCAAATATAGTGATCGTATAGTACCAAAACAAATTGACCCCATTCGAAAAAACCCAAATTGACCCATTCCAAAACCCCCAAATTGACAACAATCAGTCCACCCATTCGAAGATACACGCACAGCTACCACACTAAATTGAACCATTCCAAGGAAACCCTAATCTAACAACAAATCGATGTCATTCGAAAAACACGCTGCTATTGTTACGAAATTGCTTAAACCCAACGAATAACGGCAAAATCAAATTAGATACAAGCCTATTGGTAACTGTAATACCACTACGAAATGCCACTACGTAATGTAATGAAGCGAATGACTTACCTATCTATTTCAGAAGGGGAATACCACGACGAACGAGAACCCACGACGTTGAATCTGAAGCAAAAACAAACGGGGGTCGATTTCTGGGAGAAAGACGCGCGATTTGGGTTGGTTTGGGATGGTGCGATTTTTTTTTTTTTAAGAACGAACGTGAGCTGAAAATAAGAAACTAGGTAAATGATGTAATAAATCTGTTTTATCAGGGGTAAATTCGTCAGTTAGGTACCTATCAGTAAGAGAAAATTCAAGTAGGTACCTAGAGAAAAAATAAGTCTGACAAGGGACTGAACTGTTTAATTTTTATTGAAGTAGGTATTTAAGTGTAGAAGCCCCATTTATTTATTACATTTACAACCCAAATACTTGGAAATTAGTTTACAACACATGCATTGACAATTTGCGTTCTTAAAACAATAATTGATAAAAGCTGTCTTTACACATAAATATTCCATCCGTAAAAGTAGGTACCTAACAGTATAATTTTTTTACAGATAGGTACCCCATCTGGCGCAGGTACGCCATACAACACATCCGGGTACCCTATATCAACACATTTGAGACCTATATAATAGAAAATGATACGCCGTATTAGCACATTTATGTACGCCCTATTTAAAACATAGGTATGTCGTACGAACACATTTAGGTACCCTATATCAACATGTTATGGTACGCCGTATACACACAGGAAGACACGGCATGACTGAAGAAACTGATAAAAATTAAATCGGGTACTTATCTGTAAAATTACATGGGTACCTATATGTAAATTTTTATTCAATTAGGTATTTATGTGTAGATGTCCTTTGAAAAAACCATAAAAATAGAATGAAATCGTATGATTATTCGGTTGAAATCATTTGTCCCACAATCCCTGTCTCGTTTCCTGTCCCATTTTATAAAAATTCTTATGGTTATCGAAAAATATATGATATGGATATCAAACTGATTATCATAAAATAAGGAATAAATTGGATGTATTTATTTATTTTTATCACATAAATCACATGAAATAATGATGATTTTATGATTTGGTGAAATATATAATTAGATGAATTAATTACACACAGGGAGATATAATTTGTGGGGCATATGATTTCATGCGATAGACTATCTATCTAATCTACACACACTGTTACATCCCTTACAACATAACAGTTCCTACCATACAAATCAAACTACAAAACCAAAGAAAGAAGTGAAAAATGAATGCACTCTTTCTACTATATGCAGATATCTGAAGAAGATCAGAAGAAGTAAACGAAGAGACTCGTACATCCGTCGCCGAAGGACCGCAGCTCGGCGGGTCGAACCACCGCCCTACACAACGGGCAAGTCTGCTCCCTTTCGAACCTAAAAAAAAATATATATATCGACCAAAGAAAGAGCAGTAATATTTATAACGTTTCGATTTCGATCATCACGAAAAGAAAATTAACAGAAAATCTAACCAATCTGAGACGCATTCTTCGCAGAACAGATGCTTGCAGCTCAATAGGACTGGGCCCCTCATAGCCTCCTGGCATATGGCGCAATTATCTCCCGCCTCACTTACCTGGCGTCGCATGGAAATTTCAACGACGAATATCCGATACTTTTTTCGAAGAAAAAAAGGAATACATTACCTGTTGGGATGTAGCGTAAGAACCGTAATGGCCTTCTTTTCTCGACAATGCCTTCGCAGCAGTAACCAAATGGTGAACCTATTGGAAAAACCAAGACAAGAACATCATAGGATTGCAATGGCAAAACAGAAAAGGATTCACTTGTCGAAAAAGGCTCCACCTTTTCGACAATGTAGGCGAGCTTCATGGTCATGTAGAGGCCGGTGGTCAGCGATGAGAAGAGGCTACCATACTCTTTGACGTTCAGAAAGAATCTATACCATATGGGGGCGGGTATCAACGTGCGGTAAAGAAGCGCGGTATACTCCACAACAGTTAGCATTTGCCCCTGAACGTAATCGTAAGAAGCACAGCATGAAATTACATGAGTTTCGGGTAATAAATGGTGTCGTCTTTTTTATGTTTGTTTGTTTCCTCGCCTGTCTACGAAAAGCGTGGCCAGGGCCATTCGTGTAATGCATGAGGATAGCCAACTTCAAGACCATTGATGCCTGCCTTACCATGGTGTCTGCATTAAATTAAGACAGTGTTCGAACGCACTCGAACTAGCGAAGGGAGGAAATAAGAAAAAAGCGATACGTACCATTGACGAGGACGACGAAGATTGCATGCCAGAAAGGCGGGATTGTCTTCGGGGGAATCATGAACAGGGGATATAAAAGACCTTCCTTGCGATTCCAGAGGTATGTGGCGAATACGTGAAGAGTGAACAGAGCAGAGTAACTGCGAAGAACGGAGGATCGCCTTTCTCCCTGCAAAGAAAGTCCAACGGCGGATGAAATTATATGAGCGTCGATAGCATGAGAAGGACAAAAAGGGTAAGGACCTTTAGAGCTGTTTGTTTCCTGAGAATATCGTCGGACTTGATCAAGACTGCAGTAATATAAACGGCGACAACGAACGCTGCATAAGAAAACAGAGCATTGGCCATTGAGACAGAATACTAAAATGGAAGTGAAAGTTTGTTCAAAGTGAAAAAAAGGTCCAACCTTGCAGGTGCTGCCTGATGAAGACGACCAGCAAGAGCAAAGAGAAGGGTAGAATCTGCTCGACCAACTTCACAGCTTGTTGAATATCGTATCTCTGATATGTCGATGCCTCTGTATTTTCCCTATTGCCACTCAAATATTCCTCCACGCCATCCTCATCCCCTTGTATCCCAATCGACACCTCGTCGTTATTTCTAACTCCAGGGCCACTTTCACTTTCCATAGTTTCATCCGAAGAAGGGTAATCGGGTCGGGTCATAGTGGGTATACGCGGGTTTCCAGCTAGGCTTTGGAGTGGGGATTGTAAGAATCTCAAGTCTGGAAACTGCACGGCTGTCGTCGAGCTGTGCCCATTTACGCTTCTAGCCTCAGATTCTTCTAAGCTTGTTGCAGATGTGTCCATGGATGAAGAAGATTTAGAGAAGAAGAAAAAACCCTTCAGATTACGAAAAATATAATGGCTAAAGCGGACATCTTTCGTGCTGCATCGGTGAAGAAAAAGTGAGAAGCTTGACAGAGGCAGTGATGCAGAAGGGTTCAAACAAAGACAAAGTCAGAAACGAGTACAATTAATTAGCATGGCAAGCCAAGTACTGAAAACGACTCAAGAAAGACACAGAAAATTAAACGTGTTTACATGTGTACGTACGTTTAATATAACCAGGCGCCTGCAAGCCGCAAGTTGATCTGCTGATTAAAGAATTGAAGATTTGTTGGAAGATAATCCTTTTCTTTAAAAATCCCACCTTTACTAATCTTCAAACTTTCTTACCCTTTACTGTTTCCTTTCGTTTACCTGTGTTAGGCGATGACACGTAACGTTACTAAAGTGCGTGAAAAGAACAGATTATCATGTGTTTCGTATAATCCGATGTGTAGACTTTAGGATAGAATGGGTCAACTATTCAAGAATTGTACGGAAATCAGATCTAAGTCTTCTTTAAGTTAATGCGGTGGGGTTACTGAATTACAAGTCAAACACCATCCTTCCAATGATTCTGAAGCAAATATGGGAAAACAGAGGTTCAGTATGACGTACTCACTACAGAGAGGTGTGCATATTTATTTATTTATTACATGGGATGATACAAAGCATAAGACGAAAAAGTTCTCTTGTTTAACCTTTCCAGTTATCCTTACGCTGCCTAATCTCCTTGATGGCTTCAGCTGGAGAATTGCATCCCACCTTTTCCTGAACCATCAATCAAGTTTTTATTAAGCCTTTTCGTCGCTAGTTGTGATATAAATCCTGGGGAAGAAAAGCAGTATAGTTTTTATTACATACCTGTATCTCGGGCAAGTCGACGCGAATGAAAGGGTTGGTCTCCAATTCTTCAGCGATGGTCGATGGAATAGTTGGAAGGTCGTTCTTCCTCTGATGCTCTGCCCACAACAGTTTCTGGGATATCTTTGCGTTCTCGGGCTCGACGGTCGACGCAAATCGCAAGTTCTTCACCGTATACTGAAGCAACACAATTGCAAACACAAGACGAATCGGCAACAGAATGCTTTTCCAAAAATGGAAATAGTTGCAGGACGATATCATGGCAGTTCATGATATTACCTCATGGCCACAAAATACTCGAGTAGGCTTCGGCAGAGATCCCAAGGTAACGCATAATGACTGATACATTTGTTCAGCAGTTCCCTCGAAGAACTTACCACATCCAGCGACAAACTTCAGGAAACAGAAATGAAAAAAGGAGAGACGACATACCAATTTTTGAGTTATAGAATACTTCCGCAAATGAGAAGTTACAAGAAGTTCTCGACTCACCAGCGTGTCGCCTGTAAATACGGCTGGATCCTCTTCTCCTTTTCCAGTGACATAGTAACTTATATGCCCCTTAGTGTGGCTGGAATCGAACGTAAGATAATATGAGCTAATGCATATTTTATCGTCTATTCATGACAAGATTCGGTATAATTGAATCTACAAATAAAAAGAAGTGCATTACTGACCAAGGTGTATGAAGAGCCAGTATGTTGACATCAGATCCTAGTGTTAATTTATCTCCGTTTTCGACCTTGTTTGTGCATCCTTGAACGTTATCGATAGAACCCCCAAAAACCTTGATTTCGGGCACAAGTTGCTTCATCTTGTCATTGCCACCAGCATGATCCCTACAACAACCATTTATCATCATTGCAAGCAATTTGTCGACAATCCTATGAATCTTACACATCTTCAATCCTCTAGAAAACAGAGCTTTACTTCCACAGCAATAACCCCATCACTCTAAATTAGGCAACTAGGGCTCAAATGGACAGACAAGAGACCAATATCAGCATAAATAACTGAGTCTCGAACCAAGAACACAACTCAACAAAAAACCAGCAAAAATAGAACAGAAAGGAATTAGATAGATAGAAAAACCAGTGATGGTGAGTAGTAAGGATAAGCTTGAGCTGAACGCCGTTCTCCTCAGCAACCCTAATAATCTTGTGAGGCTCCACTGGGTCGACGACTGCTGCTTCTTTCGTTGCATCATCGATGATCCTACAACATAGTACGAAACAAGAAGGCCTTTTTTACCATAAAGGGTACCGAACGAGGTTATGATTGAAAAATCACGTCTTTATGTACTTCGGAGCATCATGATTGTGCGATTACATGTACGAGTAGTTGTCCTCGAGACATGGAATGTGAAGGATCTGCATATTTTTAACAACTTGATCGTTCTTTCTTTCTTTCTTTCTTTCTTTATTTTTTCTGCAAGTGAAAATTGTATTATCTTTCTAAGCCGATGGAATGGAAGATATACTATACACAATGGAAAGCTGTGGAAGGGAAGTGACGTCAGCGAGAATCCAATTTATTTGGGCTTTTAATTCGAACCCAATAGGCCCATTTAGAGTATAGCCCAGTTTCAAGAATGTCGAGTCGAGTAAGCTATGAAACACTGATTTAATTGAAATAGAGATTATTCGCTGATTTATTATGTAAAATACGAGGTTGAGATTTTAGTTTTAAGGATAAGTGAGACCAAAGCAAGCCAAAGACAAACACCATAACTAAATAAATGTACTGTCTAAAATCTGTGTCTTCCTTAATTCCGACAGCGCAACACCTGGCATTTCAGTTTCTTCACATCGGACTGTTTTAGCGGCTTTAGCATAAACATCTCTGCGCCTTCTTCTAAACACCTATTCCATTCAATAACAAATAATAGCATGCATATAATAATAAACACATAAAATAGATAGGTAAACAGAATATTTGTAATTCTTACTCGTTAATTCTCGCAGGTACGTTCTCGGACGACATGATTACGACTGGGACATCTTTCATAACCGATGATCCCTGTGGGGATTTATCAAAAAATTAATCTTGAAACAGTTTTTTTCAAATGGAAAAAAAAATAAGGAAATGGATTATAATATTTACCTTAATTTTCTTGAGCAGCTCGTATCCTGTCATTCCAGGCATGCAATAATCCGTGATGATCATATTCACCTTCGACTCTGGCTGTTGCATTACAATAATTAAGTTAAGATCAGCTTCAATAAGTATGTGTTAAACATATATCTATAATAATAATTATGACATAGTTCGTGAAAAAACGGCATACTTTGTCCATAGCCGAAGTGTGCTTGTCATCTCCTAACAATCCAAGATACTCTAAAGCCCTCAATCCATTTTCTGCAGTTGTCACTGAGAGAAGGACGATAAAAAAAAAAATCATTATTTTTTTCTAACATGCACGATATAAAAGAATCTAAAATTGCATATACACTTAATTCAATACAAATATATATTCACCTTTGCAAGATGAGTTCCTTAGCAACTTCTCAACAATAGTACGATCAATAAGATTGTCATCAACAGCCAAAACATGGACTTCTTGTTCTAATTTTGCAGCAGAAGAAGCAGCCATTTTTTTTTTCAAAGTACTGTTTTTTCTTCAACCTTCAAAAAAGTCCTCCGCAAATTACACGCACAAACACGCACTCTCTAACCAAAGGATCCCTTCTGTAGTTATATAAGCTAGAGAGTAATAATAATGGTGCTGAGATTTTCTCCTTCAAACTATTTCTCTGTATAGGGTTTTGTCACGGATACTGCGTGATCTTCTTCGGCGGTGGCACTTTTCTTTTTCTTTTTTCGATGGAAGTACTACATTAATATATATTACAACACATATTCTATGATATCACACTACATTGAATCCTCACCCTTAATATTATTCTTGACAGAATCAAACGCACTTGCTTATCGTATCTCCACACTGCTCTGCAAGATCCTTTAACATTCACCAACCTCATTTATTATCTTTTTTTTTTATTACTACCTTTTCAGTACAATCTCATTTGAATCCTTTGAGATTTTGTTCATTTAATGCTGTGGATCAGTCTGAGCTCATCCGCATTTATTGCGAGAATTGAAGGTAGTTGTTACATTACAACATGAATGAATGATGTCACGTTATAATGCTGCAGTTATTCTTGTACTTTTGATGAACTATATGACATTACTAGTATTGAAATTAAAAAAAAAAAGAGTTTATTTATCGGAAATATCGGTGGTTACACAAGTTCCTAGTAGATATACGGTAGAGATCTAAACACTTTGAACTTCTTTTTTGAATCAAACTCGGGATTTGGAATGATCTCCTAAATTTTAATCAATTAACATAAATAGGCGATTTTATGAATAGCAAGTGTTCTTCCAATATATATTATCAAGAATTAAAAAGAAAAAAAATGGGCTCAGTAGTTGGGCCTATTCCAAGAATGGGCTCACTGAAAAAAGCCTCTTTGAGTCAGGTGGAAATTGGGCCAGAGGTGGAAAATGTTCCTTGGATTCCTGTCACAATTCGATTTTTTTATAGTGTTACGTTAATAATATAATGTTGAGACCAGAATTAGTGAGCTGTAAAGATTCATCACATTAGAAGAATTTAATAAAATAGACAGAGGCAGAGGAAAGCAGATAGGTGGGTGCAGTAGGATACGCTTCCCAGTGACCTCTACCAATTAAATACTAATGTGATTTAATTCAATTTATGTCGTTGGCCTTGTCACTTTTTTTATTACATTTACTCCTCTGTCTTGACCATTCTTCCTATTATAATGTCTCGTTAATGCATTTAATTAATTTATTGTAACCATGTTAAAAAGTCTAAAGTGGTATGGCCCTTTCTTACTACTATAAGATCGAAAGAATATTATCATCTCTTTCTCTTTCATTCTCTTTTTTACCATTTCTTTTTTATCTTTCGTCCTTTTTTTCCTCCTTTTTCCTCTTTTTGTTACCAAGCTTTTGTAAGCTTCGAAAAAATAGGGTACCGTTGTTCACAGAATGTGAAAATTGACCTAACGGACGTCCAGTTTTGTCGTTGAGCGTTTGTAAGTTTCCCCTTCGCTTTTTCCTTTGAATTGATAGTCTTGACGCCGTCAAGTCACGGAAGGAGAGATAGATAGGCATAGGCTTTTGTTTTCCAGCGTTTGACTTTGATAGCCAATGCGACGACATTGAACTAAGGATTATTACGAAATTAAGACAAAAATGGTGATTTTTATAAAATACTATGCTTAATATTAAGAGGCATCACAATATTATAAGTACAAAAGTTGATTAAGAATACTATTTTTCTTTTTCTTTTGATAATTTAAAAGCAAAGCAAAAAGGGGTTATAAAGCAAAAAACTGTGTAGTCCCTCTCAAAAAACTCTGCACAATGTGTAGACTGTAGTGTAGTGTAACCCCACTATTTACTCGACCTTATTTATTGTCACCACCTACTAAATAATAAACATGCATACTTATCAAGAATGTGTAACTTTATATCATTTTTATATAACTTTGCAGATAATATTTATACGAATGAAGCAGCATTAAATGCATCGAAAGTGGAAAAGAAAAAGAATAACCTCGTGGTCTCGTCTCCCTAGTAAATGAAATCCACGTAGGATTTAAGTCTAGGCAATCAAATGTTGCCACGTGTATTGCATAATAAAAGCTCCTCACCATCTTATTTCTACATTAAAACGCGCCTTCTCTCACCCACTCTCTGTCTCGCAATAAGTGCCAACACACACACGCACACACCACCACCACCACCAAGAGAGAGAGAGAGAGGGGAGGGAGAGAGATTTAAAAGCCTCCACGCACTGCCGCTGTGAGGAAGTTCCCCGTTTTCCGGCGTTTCTACCGACAACGTATTATATATTCCGGCCAGTTTCTTACATTCAACTCGTATTTCATTACAGAAACTTACTACAATCTCTACATTGCAGCACTGTTTCCTCTATCAGCTCCCGTTCCGTAAATATTCATCTCGCGTTTCTTCTCCCATTCGGTTTCTGGGTTTGTAGTGCTTGGCAGATAAGGGTCTCTCTCTTCTTTAAAGAGTCGTGGTTTTGAGTTTATTTCTAGCCGTTGAGTGTCGAAGACCTTTAGTGGCCCATCTATAGCTCACATATCTGTAACTGTAAGCAGTTTGGTTTTCCCTATTTTGAAGAACTTTCTACGGTGTAGTTGACTACTACTGTCTGTAATTCGGCACTATTTCTTCGTACTCCCATTTAACTGGGGAAAAGGGGTTAAACTTCGCTGCTGGGTTCATCTAATGGAAGCAATCGTGTAGTTCATTCTGATGTTTTTATCTTTTGGGAGTCTTCGAAAAATGAGAATCATAATCTTCAGTGTTCTATTCCTAATCTGTACTCTACCACCGCTGTTATTACAAGCTCTGAGCCCTTCTCTGAACGACGACGTTCTTGGGCTAATTGTGTTCAAAGCCGACCTGCAAGATCCTGATGGGAAGCTAAGCTCGTGGAACGAAGAAGACGACAGCCCTTGCAACAGTTGGGCTGGCGTTAGATGCAACCCTAAATCAAACAGGGTTTCCGATCTAGTCATCGATGGCTTTGGCCTCTCTGGGAAGCTGGGCAGAGGTTTGCTTCAGCTGAAATTTCTGCGTAAGCTTTCGCTGTCTAGAAACAATCTAACTGGTACCATCACACTTAGTTTAAGTCAGCTATCTGATTTGAGGGAACTTGATTTGAGTGAGAATGGGTTCTCAGGGACAATCAGCAGCGATTTGTTTGCCCAATGTGGTTCTTTGAGATCCATTTCCTTGGCCAACAACAAGTTTTCTGGGCCAGTTCCTGCGAGTTTAGGCTCTTGCTCGACCCTTGCGTCTCTCAAATTGTCTGGAAATCAGTTCTCTGGTCTGTTGCCTGCAGAAATCTGGTCATTGCCTGGCCTTAGATCGCTCGATTTGTCCGACAATTTGCTGGAGGGCGAAATCTCCCTGCAAATTTCAGGTTTGAACAATTTGAGGGCGTTGAATTTGAGAAATAATAGGTTTACTGGTTCGGTTCCTGATGGGATAGGAAACTGCTTGCTGCTGAGATCCGTCGATTTGAGTCGAAACGCATTTTCTGGTGAGATTCCCAGCACAATGCAGAAGCTTTCTTTGTGTAATAATCTGATCGTGAGTGGTAATAACTTCACCGGCGAAGTGCCCGATTGGATTGGAGGTATGATCAGCCTCGAGACGCTCGACCTTTCAGCTAATCTTCTCCACGGCGAAATTCCATCTTCGTTAGGAAAGCTTCAATCTTTGAAGGTCTTAAACGTATCCCAGAACGCCCTCGTTGGAATTTTACCCGATGCTTTGAGTAGCTGTATGAATCTTTTGGCCGTTGATGTTAGTCGTAACTCTTTAACTGGTGCCGTTCCTTCATGGCTGTTCAAGCTCGGCTTGCAGCAAATCCTCTTATCAGATAACAAACTGAACGGAAACATAGGCGACCCATTTTCTTCTTCGCTGGAAAACTCGAGGAAGAAGATCGTGCACTTAGATATCTCGGGGAATCAGTTATCTGGCAAGCTCCCACCGTCCCTCGGCGATTTAACCAGCTTACAATCTCTGAAAATGGCAGAAAACGAATTCCTCGGCGGCATCCCTTCAAGCATCGAACAGTTGAAGTCCTTAAGCATTCTCGACTTCAGCGAGAACCGTTTGAACGGCAGCATCCCTACAGAAATAGGATCACTTCCATCTCTTACATCCCTGTAAGTTTCTATTACATTCTCCTTTCTCATCATCTTTTGCTACAGTTTTCCTCGTCTTAATCAAGCACTCGCCCGCAGGTCCCTAGCGCACAACGAAATAACGGGCCCGATTCCTCCATCGTTAGCCAAGCTCTCCAACCTCGAAGAAATCGACTTCTCCTTCAACAAACTGTCGGGCACGATCCCAAAGCAGCTAGCAAACCTCGTACACCTACAAAGACTTAACATCTCCCACAACAAACTCCAAGGCGAACTGCCGAGCGGCGCCTTCTTCAACACCATCGACCCTTCGTCACTTTCAGACAACCCTAACCTCTGCGGGGCCGCCGTAAACAGAACTTGCCCGACCGTTCTTCCCAAGCCCCTCGTCCTAAACCCTAACGACACGAACCCCTCAGAGCCCAACACCATCACTCAGAGCCTCGGGCGAAGCAAGAAAATCCTCAGCATCTCCGCCCTAATCGCCATCGCCGCCGCCGCCGCAATAATCGTCGGCGTGCTTGCCATCACCGTGCTGAACCTCAGGGTTCGAACCGCCGCCGCCGTTCCCCGCACCGCCGCCGCGTACGATTACTCCCCCGGCGACGGCGAAGGCGACTTCAGCCGCTCGAACTCCACCGAGGGGGGCGATTCTGGCAAGCTGGTGATGTTCTCGGGCGGGCCCGACTTCAGCAGCGCTGGGACCCACGCGCTGCTCAACAAGGACTGCGAATTGGGCCGGGGCGGGTTCGGGTCGGTCTACCGAACCGTTCTGAGGGACGGGCGGTCGGTCGCCATAAAGAAGCTGACCGTCTCGAGCCTAGTCAAGTCCCAGGAAGACTTCGAAAGGGAGGTCAGGGTTCTCGGAAAGGCGAGGCACGCCAACCTAGTGGCTCTAGACGGTTACTATTGGACGCCCTCCTTGCAGCTCATCATATACGAGTACGTCTCGGGCGGGACCCTGTACAAGCGTCTCCACGAAACGGTCAGTGGGACCCACCTTTCGTGGAACGAACGGTTCGAGGTTGTGCTCGGGGCGGCCCGCGGGCTGGCCCATCTGCACAAGATGGGCGTGATCCATTACAACCTTAAATCGAGCAACGTGCTGTTGGATGAGTCGGGGGAGGCGAAGGTGGCTGACTTCGGATTGGCTCGCTTGCTTCCTATGCTCGACAGATATGTTCTAAGCAGCAAGATACAGAGCGCTTTGGGGTACATGGCGCCCGAGTTTGCGTGCAAGACGGTGAAGATAACGGAAAAGTGCGACGTTTATGGTTTTGGGGTTTTGGTGCTTGAGGTGATTACTGGGAAGAGGCCCGTCGAGTACATGGAGGACGACGTGGTGGTGCTGTGCGATATGGTGAGGGAAGCTTTGGAGGAGGGAAAGGTCGAGGATTGCGTCGATGCTAAGCTTCAGGGGAAGTTCCCCGTCGACGAGGCGATCCCTGTAATGAAACTGGGATTGATATGCACTTCTCAGGTTCCTTCGAACAGGCCCGACATGTCTGAAGTTGTCAACATATTGGAGTTGATTAGGTGTCCCGTCGAGGAGGGCGGTGGCGAAGAAGATTCTGGGAGTTTGGGATGATTTGTTGTCGTAAGGCGAAGGGCGAGAGGAAAGATGGAAGTGATATGCGATTCTGGGGAAGATGAATCCGGCGAGTGGGACTCTTTCTGTGTTGTTAGAGCCTTTTTTTTTTTTTGTTTCGGTGAATTTTGTGTTTTTAGTGTGTGTGGTGTAAGTTGGTCGTCGTTTGGCCGGATTTTTCTTCGCCGGGCTTGGATTGCGTTTATCTGTTGCCGTTTTGTTAGGAGTTACTTAGGATTGATTGTTAACGTTATGCTGATGATGATGAACTTGTTTGACATGTTTGTTGTTATGATCGACTTTTGTTCAATTGTGAAGGATTTTTCTGAATTATTGGCTTTTTTCTTACACCTTAGCTTATTGCATTGCAAGAAAGGAACGAGTTTGCAGTAATTTGAACGAAGATTTGAAGATTCTCTTTATGGCTTATCGGTTGTATTTCATTCCATTATGGAAAAGCATGTAACGCTCTGGCCGGCATGTGTAACTTTTTTCCATGTGCGGTTTGGGCAATTCTGTCACTTGAATTATAAGGAATCAGACAATTGTGCGTTGAGGTTTTTTTTTTTATTAATACGAAGTCAAAAGCTACTAGATTGGTTGGTTGTGTGTCTATTTGTAATGTTTTTCAAGATTCTTGGTTCCAACTCCCAACAAAACAATCCAAGTTATGGTTTATTAAATAAATAAATAAATAAATAAAACGGACCGCGGTTACCATGTGTCTTCTCTAGGCTTTACCCCTTCTTTTTCGTTGATAGAAAATTTGTTTTCTTTTCCCAATATATTTTAAATATTTGTATAACATAAGAAGTAAGTTGGTCACTAGCTTGGCCCAAGACAAGCTAACCAATTGGCGTTTTCAACACCGTCTTTGCACATGGGGACAATTAATTATACTATAGCTGGATTTTCATGTTCCGTCATGTTATGTTATTTCATTTTCATCCTACTATGGCACGCATGGCTTGCGAATTGTTTTAAATTGCTTATATATGATTGTTGTAACAACATGCAATCTTAGCTTGAATCATTCATTCTTTTCTTACCAAGAAAGTGGAAGCAAAAGCTGAATCAAAAGCTTAGGAGATGGTGTTCTTCTTACTACGTGGGATTAATCAAAAAGTTAACGAGCAATATTCTCATTCATCACGAACGCTTTTGCTTTTAACTTTATTGAGAAATGCAAGAATCTTTTCAAGGACCATTCCTTTCTTTCTCCTTCATTTCAACTTATTTCGGGCCAAAGGATTCTTAGGGCGTGTAAACGTGCCCATATTCATTGGGCCATTTAAATTTAATACATATCTGACAAGTATTAGGCTGTAATAATATGGCCCAATGGTCATTTTATTTCATAAACTAACAGCCAAGCCCACCTTTGTCTTGTAGTGGATAAAGAAGGCTAATGAAATCATGAACGACTATGCAAAAACTCAAGTTGAAATGGCTACTGAAGTTTGTTTTATGAGAATGTAACCTTTTCTATTCTTGTTCCACTTGACGAGGCCATTTCAGATCCAAAGAATAGAAGCAGTTTTACTTCTACTTAAATCGAGCCATGTGATTCATCATTAGTACTCTCACAAAGGAGATTACTTAACGATTACTGTAATGACTCAGATTTTACGCGAAAGTTTATACCTTTATTTATACGTCTTTACAGATTATACGATCATAATAATAATAGTAGTAGTTATAAATGTGTTGTATTGAGACACGCTGAGCCAAGGACTAACAAACTCTTGGTTGAACCAACGACTGTGACCGCTGAACTCTTTGCGCTGAATTTTTTAATCTCAGTTTTTCACCAATTTGCCTGCCAATCGCAGATCAACATCGTCAACCACCGCAGCTCTTTTTCAGCTATATATTATACATACCGATCTGAGCAGCTGGGTATCTTATTGCTTCGTTCGTTCGACTTTGAACGTTTATTTTGATCTTCTTTTTGGGGTGATTTGCGTTGTGGGTTTTCGTGATTTGTAGGAGGAAGATGACTGAGAACAAGGGTTTTCAGCTGGGAACCGTCGGAGCACTGACATTGTCGGTGGTTTCGTCGGTGTCGATCGTGATCTGTAACAAAGCGCTGATGAGCTCATTGCACTTTATTTTTGGTGAGTTTGATTCGCTTATTCGATGTTGGAAAGCCGCCTTCTTTCTGCTTATTTGTTGTTCGTCTCCCATTATTTTCAGATGTTACCATGACATATGAATCTGTGATGTATCGTATTTGTTTTTTCCACCTTGAGTTCGAGAAAGTCTTCTGTTTTTGGCTTATCCTTGAATTGAACTCAATTTGATTGGCTAAACAGTCGACAATACGTGTTAAACTTTAGCTACTCAGGCCAATGGTCATGGGCTTATTGACGTTTGGTTTGATTTGTCGACAACAGAAGAAAATCAATTGCGATTTTTCTAACCGGGCAAAGAGGCATAACTTGTTAGCCGTGTTATGTCCCTAACCAGTACTATGGTATTCTGATTCCTTAGGAGTTTCAGGCATCTATCTATGTTTATAATGTATACGATTCGTGCGTCTTTAAGTTTGCACTTTATGATGCTGTATGTATCTTGGAATGGCATGACTGAGTGTGGTGTTCTGTTATTACGTAGCTACAACTCTTACAAGCTGGCATCTGCTGGTTACTTTTTGCTCCCTGCACGTTGCTCTTTCGATGAAATTTTTCGAGCACAAGCCAATAGATTCACAAACACGTATTGGTTTTGGTATCCTAAATGGGATTTCCATTGGACTATTA
The DNA here is from genome assembly GCA_027422505.1 of Craterostigma plantagineum. Taxonomy (NCBI): domain Eukaryota; kingdom Viridiplantae; phylum Streptophyta; class Magnoliopsida; order Lamiales; family Linderniaceae; genus Craterostigma; species Craterostigma plantagineum. The sequence continues at coordinate 23,218 of JAPQWV010000660.1, read as the reverse complement.
AACCTGAGTTTGGGCTTCAACTCGGTTGGTTTCTATCAGGTAAGTAACATCATCAGCCTTTTTTTGACCATTCTATTAATTTTATGTTATTACGTAAAATGTGTGATGTTATCAGATGACAAAGCTGGCAATAATCCCGTGCACAGTAATGTTGGAGACCCTTTTCTTAAGCAAAAAGTTTAGGTTAGAATGCTTATTGAGAAAGTTGAGATTGGAGCTTCTCAAGTGCTTTCCTTCCTTCCGTTTCTAATACTTTGTTTTCTGGCTATTTGCAGTCAGAATGTAAAGCTTTCCCTCACCGTACTTCTTCTGGGCGTTGGCATTGCAACAATTACAGATCTTCAGCTGAACGCTCTTGGCTCCTTTCTTTCATTCCTCGCGGTTCTTACCACGTGCGTCGCACAAATTGTATCCTTTTCTCGGCGTCTAAATGCACTTTTTTTGGCTTTTGTCCCTATATAAGTATTTCATGAAGAAAAATAAATAAAGAAAAAGTGTTAGGCCTTGACTACCATCGCAGATGACCAACACCATCCAAAAGAAGTATAAGATCTCTTCGACCCAACTTCTCTACCAAACTTGCCTGTACCAAGCGATGACCTTGCTTATATCGGGCCCATTTCTTGATAAGCTCCTGACGAGCTTGAACGTATTCTCCTTCGATTACACGCCAAAAGTTGTGGTAAGTAAAATATGAGTTTGTCACTTGTCGTAAGGCATTTAACTGATGGTTATTCCTTAATACCAATTTCGCAGGCTTTTATCGTTCTTTCGTGCCTCATCTCGATCTCCGTTAATTTCAGCACGTTCCTTGTCATAGGGAAGACATCCCCAGTCACCTATCAAGTTCTCGGGCATCTTAAAACCTGCTTGGTTCTTGCTTTTGGTTATGTATTACTCCAAGATCCTTTTAGTTGGAGGAACATTCTCGGGATACTGATTGCATTGATTGGAATGCTTCTATATTCGTATTATTGCGTCGTAGATAATCAGAAAAAGGCTGATGAATCGGCCCCAGCGAATCAGGTATCCGAATTTGTATTCGCTTATGCTTACGGTTTGCTTTATATAACTGTAAGTCCTCTATTTTTAATCGTCAATGTAGACGAAAGAAGCTGAGTCTGACCCGTTATTACACGCGGAGAACGGCAGTACAAAGTCGAGCGACCTTCCAGTCTGGGAATCGGACAAGGACTTGCGTGCTTGAAGTTGGCGTAAAAGGCTCGACATCGTTTGGCCTTGCGAAGGGAATTTCAATGCGAAGGTGACAAAAAATCGTTCCTAAGCTTCGATGCATTGACGTTTGTTGAAAAGACTACTCAATTCGTTTCGTATATTACGTTGTGCAACGGTTTTACATAGCGAGCTTGTTTGAATCGACCTTATCAGTTATGGAGATGAGTACCCTCAGGTAGAATATATATATAAACATGTTGGAATGGAACATAAATAAAAATAATTTCTGCGTATATTCGTCCCTTATTTTATCTGTAACGTCTGCTCGACTTCTGTTAATGTTCCGTCGAGAATATCGGGTCTGTTTTTTTTGTCGCAGTTTTTCTTTTTCGAACATTAGCAGCCAGTGCACATAAGCTGCAAAGACATAGCAAAAATAAATGCCAACTGTGTTCTCAGCTGAGGACTTCTTCGCAAACTCGACTGCTTTGCGATTATAAACCGAACGTTATGTTTAACCGATGGGTATCCTCGGATTGCCATAAACATTTCGCCGACCATAAATAGACATCGAATATCAAACCTTGTTGATAATAATGTACCTATATGAACCCGAAAAAAAGACATCGACTTCGTTCAAACTACGCCAAACACATGAATTTCTCGTTCAAACCTGATATTATTGATATTCCGACTAGGAGCAGAAACTGGGAAAATTCCCTTAGGTAACATACTGAATGTCCTCATGTGACCCACGTCCTTACTTGATTTCTTGATCTTTTGAATTCGTTTTGTTGCCATTTTCTCCTCTTCGTCGTCTCTAAAGCCATGCAAAGGCCGGGCCCGGGCCCGGGCCGATCCGAGCAGGATCAGCAAGAGGAAGAAGATGGTACAGAAACTGTGGACGATATCGAGTTTTTTTGCCATGAATTACGAAGGATTTATTTGTGCCAAGGAAACAGAAATAAATGGAAGGTAGTCTATAAGCCTTGTGAATATATATAGTATGTGTGTGTGTGACTTTGTGGGGTTTCTTTATGGTCTTTGACTGTCTGAAATCCCTAAAGTAAATATTTCTGAAATATTTACTCGAGTGAGGATATATTCTTCCAAAGTATTTCACTTCTTTGCTTTCACAAGGCACCACTTATTCGTCCGACGAGGAGAAAAGCACAAATGTTGGTCTGCAACTATAAACTCGTGGGAGTTCTCCAAGATTAGACAGCCCACTTACCTTAGAATCTCCGAAGAGAAATCTTAGTAAAAAAGGGTGCTGGCAATTTCTATTTTATGAGTTTATATATCCTTTTTCTATTATTATTTTGTGCATGCATCAGTATTCGTCGAATATCCGTCCTACAATACAGCTATATAAATTGTGACTTAGATATAGTGGACGAGTATGACATATTTAAACTTACATATTAATGGAGCCGAACATTCGAGGACAAATAGGTCCATGTTCTAGTCACGTGGTGATGCTACTACACAAGCAATATTTTGTCCTTTTGATCTAATTTTAGTTTCCATAATTTATTGCCTTTTAAAAACGCTATTATTAGCAGTAAGAGAGGAGAGATAATTTGTCTTACGTTTCTGCCCGTTATTTCCCATTTCACATTTCATTAGCTTTTCGTGTTCGTGTGATGTTCTCCTTTGAAAACAAGAAAGTGAAAACTCAAAAAATGGTTTTGGTTTCGGTGGCGTTCATTGACATAGCTCAAAGGGCACCCACCAACAATATCTTATTTCCTGCGTATTACGTAACGCAGTGTAGTTAATATTTTTGTCACTCCTTAAAAGCTGGTAGGAATTTGTCGTGTCAGTTAAATTTGCATTTAAAATAAAATATTCCATTTCCAACAATTTGTTGTCACTTTTTTACAAAAAAAAATAATTATTTAAGCAGTATGTCGGGCTCTCTCTCACTGTGTGCGGAATTGATGGTCCTTTGAAGTGAGCCTTTATTCTCGTGGGGCATAACGCAAGGACAAGTTGGTGAAGATGGTCTGCTAATATGATAATACCACGACCTTCGTTGAATCATGTGATTTTGGTTTTATCCCCTCACACTTTGTACGTTCTCTTGTTTTCTCTATAAAAAAGTTTTCATCTTTATTTCCCCCTTAATTCCTCACTGCATTTATTGCTAGTCTTCACCTAGATTTAGATTTTCCTTCTTGATGTTTCTTTTCTTGCTTACATCACATCAAAGGTAAGTGGTTAGTGAAGGAGCTTTTGTTTTTGCCTCTTTCTTTCTATATTTTCAACGAAGAGATGTTAATCATAAAGAAAAGGGACACTGGATAAGAAGTAGTGAGGTATTTTTTTAGCTCTTGATTTTGATAGATTATGGATGACATCAATGGAGTCTTAATTCGAAGACCCTTTTTCCTCTCTCATTGTCTTCCTTACGCAAACAGATGTCACTATGCCTAAAATGTTAGTGCGTCGTGTTTCTAAGTGAGAAGTAGGCAAGTGTTTGGTTGTATTCATCACTTTCTGGTAGGAAGCTGAGTCGGTTATTAAAGAGTTTGTCTTTTCACCATTTCCTCGACTAAAGATTCACATCCCAACTCTTAATCTTTTCCTCTTTCTTTCGGGGTAATTTCAGCAGTTGATTTTCTCGCGCTGCTCATGGATCTCGAGTACGGCAAATGCTGGAACACTGGGAAGGTTAGTATTAGTTTGCGTTCTCATCATCAAAATATCTCCATCAGATTTGCAATTTGATTCGTTATAACGTTGTTCGTGCCTTCGTCCTTGTGCTGTAAAAAAAAGGATTCCTGGAAAACTACACTGCTATTAGCTTACCAAAGCCTCGGCGTAGTCTACGGCGACCTAAGCATCTCCCCTCTGTACGTCTACAAAAGCACCTTCGCCGAAGACATTCATCACTCTGAGACCAACGAAGAGATCTACGGCGTACTCTCCTTCGTTTTCTGGACATTAACCCTAGTCCCTCTCTTCAAATACGTCTTCGTCGTCCTCCGAGCGGACGACAACGGAGAAGGTGAGATGAGATACAACTCATAATTAACTGCTGCTATTCGAATTTCCTGACAGAACATAAATTGCCTTGTTTAGGCGGCACGTTTGCTCTTTACTCGCTGATATGCAGACACGCTAAAGTCGGGCTCCTTCCCAATCGACAGGCCGCCGACGAGTCTCTGTCTACCTACAAATTAGAGCAGCCGCCCGACGAGAAGTACAGTTCGAAGGTGAAGCTTCTGCTCGAAAAGCACAAGCCGTTGCACGTCGCTTTGCTGCTCCTCGTTCTGATAGGCACTTGTATGGTCATTGGCGATGGATTGCTCACCCCTGCAATTTCTGGTAAGACGGAGACACGCACTGTTCGTCGATCGACTTTTAGGACGAAAACCTCGAATTTTTCAGTACGATCCTTATCGATGCAGTGTTTTCTGCTGTTTCGGGCCTTGAGCTGTCGATGTCCAAAGAGCACCATCAGTGTGAGTAAGCTTCTTTTTTTTTTTCGACCATTGCATTTCGATTTTTGTTCGTAATAGAAATGGCTGTCGTGGTCTGCAGATGCTATGGTTCCGATCACATGCTTCATATTGGTATGCCTATTTGCTCTGCAACACTACGGCACACACCGAGTAGGTTTCTTCTTTGCGCCGATCGTTCTGACGTGGCTGCTGTGCATAAGCGGCCTCGGACTGTACAACATCTTCCATTGGAATCCCCGCGTGTATGAAGCGCTCTCGCCCGTGTACATGGTGACGTTCTTGAAGAAGACGAGGAAGAGCGGTTGGATGTCTCTGGGCGGGATTCTTCTCTGCATCACAGGTTCCGACAAATCTTTTTTTTTTTCTTAAAAAAAGGAGTAAGCTCTGACGATTTGATTTCTTGTTATAGGATCCGAAGCGATGTTCGCCGACCTCGGCCATTTTTCATATCCAGCGATTCAGGTGGGATTAAAATTCATTGGTTTTTTGGCTGCTCAAGCCAAGAAGACAACCTTATTAGCAGTATTGGTTCATAATGTGCAGATAGCTTTCACCTTCTTGGTGTACCCTGCTCTGATTTTGGCATACATGGGTCAGGCGGCTTACTTGTCGAAACACCACCATACGATTCACAAGATCGGCTTTTACGTCTCCGTCCCAGGTGGAATGAAAATCGAAAATCTTAAAAAAGAAAGCGCTCGTTTTTTTTTTCTTCAATATTGCGCTTCGATCGATGCAGCGACTGTGAGGTGGCCGGTGCTGATAGTCGCAATACTCGCGTCGGTGGTGGGAAGCCAAGCCATCATCAGCGGCACCTTCTCCATAATCAATCAGAGCCAATCCCTCGGCTGCTTTCCCAGGGTTAAGGTCGTCCACACCTCCGAGAAAATACACGGCCAGATTTACATACCCGAAATCAACTGGATCCTCATGATCCTCTGCATCGCCGTCACCATCGGCTTCCGAGACATCAAACACATGGGAAACGCCTCGGGTCAGTACATATTTTCTTTTTTTTTTCCTTAAAAAAAGATCGTCCCATTACAGCCCTTTACTACGCTTAAAGATCGACTTTTTTTTAGGTTTGGCCGTAATGGCGGTGATGCTCGTGACTACATGCCTCACGTCCCTCGTAATCATCCTATGCTGGCACAAACACCCGCTCGTCGCCCTTTCGTTCCTCCTGTTCTTCGGGTCGATCGAGCTCCTATACCTCTCGGCCTCGCTCATAAAGTTTCTGGAAGGCGCGTGGCTCCCCATACTGCTCGCCCTCTTCCTCGTCACCGTCATGTTCGTGTGGCACTACGCAACCCTCAAGAAGTACGAGTACGACCTCCACAACAAGGTCTCCCTCGAGTGGCTCCTCGCCCTCGGCCCGAGCCTCGGGATAGCCCGAGTCCCCGGGATCGGGCTCGTCTTCACCGACCTCACCTCGGGCGTCCCCGCCAACTTCTCTCGCTTCGTCACCAACCTCCCCGCCTTCCACCGCATCCTCGTCTTCGTCTGCGTCAAGTCCGTCCCCGTCCCCCACGTCCCCCGCGCCGAACGCTACCTCGTGGGCCGCGTCGGGCCCGCCGCCCACCGCTCGTACCGCTGCATCGTGCGCTACGGCTACCGCGACGTCCACCAGGACGTCGACTCATTCGAGTCCGAGCTCGTCGCCAGGCTCGCCGACTTCGTAAAGTACGACTGCTGGCGCACGGCCCACGATCAAGACGGCAACAACAGCAACAGCAGCAATAACAGCTCTCAGAGGCTGGCGGTCATAGGGACGGTGGGGGTTGACTTTGACTTTGATTTTGAGAGGTTGGAGAGCGTTTCGATGGGCGTACGATCGGTGGACAGCCTGGCGAGCGGCGGGGGCGAGGGCATAGAGGAGGAGACGGAGCGGAGGAGGGTTAGGTTTGCGGTGGAGGACGAGGAGGGGATGAGCGGGCTGCTGCTGAGGGAGGAGATGCAGGACCTGTACGAGGCGAGGCAGGCCGGGATTGCGTTCATCGTCGGGCATTCGCACGTCAGGACGAAGGGCGGGTCGTCGTGTCTGAAGAGGCTGGCGATAGATGTTGGGTACAATTTTCTGAGGAAGAATTGCCGGGGAGCTGACGTGGCGCTGAAGGTTCCGCCGGCGTCTCTCTTGGAGGTCGGGATGGTTTACGTTGTGTGAGGCGATTGTTTGTCGATCGATCTCTTATGGTGTTGGTGTGCGGAGTGGAATGTTCAAATATATTATACAGACAGAAAAAAATAAAACTGTGATGTTAGGTTGTTTTGTTACTTAACTTGCATTAGGCAATTAGTTATACAAGTGTTCTGGATATTAATTTTTTATCATGCAACAAAAACTGAGGGAAAAATCTAAAAACAATAGAAGCCCAAAACGAGTTGGGCTTGGACCATTGGAGTATAGAGCCCCAAAACGTCACCGCCGAGGGTCAAAGTCAACGCAGCTTTCACGGGCTAATTTCTCCTCCTATTCCCATAATCTAATATTCTGATCCTTGATCGCGAATGTTTTCTTCTTCTCTCTCTCTCTCTCCTTTCAAAACCCAACCAAACAACTCCATTTCTATTAATCGAACCTAACGAAGAAAAAGTACTTTTCTAGAGAGGGTCAAAAAGGAAAATGGGTGATCACATCGCGAAGGGCGACGATTTTGAGAAGAAAGCTGAGAAGAAATTAAGCGGATGGGGATTGTTCGGCTCCAAACACGAAGATGCAGCTGATTTATTCGAGAAAGCTGCTAATTCTTTCAAGCTGGCTAAATCATGTAATGTTGCGAATCTCAATCTGACAAATAACATCTTATCCTCTGCGTATTTATTTTTTTAGATAACTATTTCTAGCTAAATAGATCAAATTGATTGTTTGGTTTTCTATTAGATGTTACCTCTAGATATTCTTAAAAAAAACGTTTGGGGTTCTTGGTGAGATTTATCGATGATTCATTGGGTTTTAATGCGATGATTTGTTGAGATCTAGATTTTCGTTATAGAAACTTAGTCACTGCTTTATGTAAGAACGCGAGTTTGTGCAATGAGAGCTCTTGGCCTTTGTTCGGCATAATGATTTTGATCTTATGATAATTTTTATCAGGGGATCAAGCTGGAGCAGTGTATGTTAAGTTGGCTAACTGTCACCTCAAGGTACGTTTTTTTTTTTTAGTTTGCAGTGCAGCAGCTGTGATTTTTTTTGGCAATTAGCACCCATGTCTCCCAATATAACTTTGCTTTGCAGCTGGACAGCAAGCATGAAGCTGCTAATGCATACGCTGATGCCGCTCATTGCTACAAAAAGACTAATACAAAAGGTTTGGGTGTGTTTTTGGTTTTGGTGAAATTCTACGGAGGTTGAAGTTACTATCCTCCTGAAAGCAGATTTGATATTACTGCTTTTTCTATGTGTTTTTTTTCATCAATTTTGCCATCTAGTTTGATGGGTTCCTCCTAAAATGAAAGCTATTTCTTTTCTATATCGGAACAGTTTTTTCTTTTCCTTTTCAGAGGCTGTGTCATGTCTAGAGCAATCTGTGAATATGTTTCTGGAAATTGGAAGGCTTAGTATGTCTGCCAGATATTACAAGGTAAAATTCCCGGAATATTTGTTGACGCTTATCAGTGAATGGGAAGAAAATTCTTTCTGAAATCTTGTCTTGTAGGAAATAGCTGAGTTGTATGAACAAGAACAGAACTTGGATCAGGCTATTCTTTTCTATGAGAGAGCTGCTGATCTCTTCCAAAGTGAAGAAGTAACAACATCTGCAAATCAATGCAAGCAAAAAGTTGCACAGTTTGCTGCACAATTGGAACAGTTGAGTTTGAATATTTTTTTAACTGCGTAGGCTAATGTTCTTCTATGGTTTTCACGCCCCATGGGAGTTTTACTCGAAGATGATTTTAGATCTTTAATCCCATTCACGGCTTCATAATTATCTCAGATACCCAAAAGCTATCGAGATTTATGAAGATATCGCTCGGCAGTCTCTCAATAATAACTTGTTGAAGTACGGAGTGAAAGGTCACCTACTTAACGCTGGTATCTGTGAGCTCTGCAAGGGCGATGTTGTTGCAATCACCAATGCTTTGGAGCGATACCAGGTTAGTTCATTCTATTCTATTACGTATCTACTCCAACTTCTCTCTGATGAATATCAAAATAATACGCAAGCCCTTTTTTTCCCATCTCAACTTTCTGTAGGAATTGGATCCTACGTTTTCTGGAACTCGTGAATGCAAATTGCTAAGGGTAACCCCATCTACTCTCTTGCGCTAGTTTCTTTCTTATTTCATATGTTTGCATGTTAAAACTTGTTCATAACAGGATTTGGCTACTGCAATTGATGAGGAAGACGTTGCTAAGTTCACTGATGCTGTCAAAGAATACGATAGCATGACCCAGCTGGTAAATTAACCTCTTGTTGTCTATCATCCTTTCCTTCTACATTTTTGTCGACGCAAGTTCTGCTCAGTGATTTGGACATTGTTCGTTTCATAGGATGCTTGGAAGACCACACTTCTTCTGAGAGCAAAGGAGGCCTTGAAAGCGAAAGAGATCGAAGAGGACGATCTTACCTAAGTCGATTTGCAGTTTCGGTAATGGATTCTGAGTTTTTTTTTTTCGCTTTGTTCTTTATGGTTTGTGCCTCCTTGATGTGATTTATGCACTCTCTAATATTATCTATTCTAAATGTCAGATAAGCGACGAGGAGTGGACATAATATGATTGTGTTGTCGTTGTATGATTTCTACGTGTAACTACTAAACTGGTTTTGATTATCTTCTTGATTGAATGTTGCTTTCTTTGAAAGGGCAAATTCTTTTTTCTCCGACCATTAATTATTTTTTATGTGAATCTAGACATTAAAAGCCATTTACCTTAAATTCACACGTTACGATGAGTCGCAATAAAAGAATATTGCACGAAAAAGATGGGTCTCACCTTGTGAGAGGGACGTAGGTATATCACGATAACGCTAAAAACCACATCCATTTAAAAAAGACGATTGAGGCTACCATTGTTACTTAAATATTAAATTAAACTAACACATGAAAGCACATAACATGCAAGAAAACTCCTATTCTCATTACCTTAAACTCGATTACTACCTCTAATCACCTCGTTGAAAAAAACAGGGGTACTTGAACTTAGTACTACAACAAGTCAATTTAAAACTCCCTAGGATCAACGAAAATGGACAGGCCAGGTGGCGACTTAGTCCAATCACCGACTGACACGTCACCGCATTCTCCCCCCAACCTCTTAATGCACCATAAATCTTCTTCGCACGATAGGCTCTTCCAATGTGGGACCCCCAACTTGAGGGGCTCTTGGCTAGCCACCTCAGTCACCACCACACCGCACCCACTCTCCTTAGCCATGTTATGGGCCAGCCCACATAGCTCCTTCATTAGCTTCACCTTCTTCGGCCCAAACCCACCGAGCCCATATAAGAAGTGAAACCCAAACGACCCAAAAACCGCCGGCACCGACGGCAGTTTCAGCCATGGAAGAGCACCGTCCGCCAACCTCGTGCACTTGGCGAGCGCCCTGCGTGCCCTCGACGCGCCTCGCACTTCCAGCCTGTACACGTCCATGCAGTTCCAAACGCTCGCCACGGCCCACGACTCGGGCGGGTTCGCCAGGAACTCGCCGGAAGAACCTCGCCACGCGCCGCCGCCTCCCTTGCTCGGGACGGCCAGGAAAGTGCCTAGGCTGAGCTTGTTGGCGAGGATGGCGTCGATGTCGCGTGGGAAGAACTCGACGGTGGAGAAGAAGCGGCGGTAGAGAGCCACGGCGTCGCTCGGTTCGAGCTTGACGATGGAGACCCGCTTGCTGAGTCCGACCCGGTGTGCGAATACGGGTCGGACCAAGATGGACGGCGTACGGAATTTGGAGTATCCGCATTTTTTGGTGAAGAGGTTGATCGATGGGTGGTTGTCGTTTTCCGTGGCCATGTATGAGTAGTTTGCTCCGTTTTGTCTGAACCACTCTTCCAATTCACGCACTAGCTTTAACCCTATTCCCATTCTCCTGTTAATTTCAGACCATATAAAATAAGCTTCATTATTTCACATACATGGCAACCTATATTATTCATCGTACGACTAGACAAGAAAAACAAAAGGGTGAAAAAAAGAAGGTGCAAATAATTTATGTGGTCTATACTAATACTATACTATACCGCGAAAGATTTTCTTGCAGGGGAAAAAGAATCCATTTGCGGAAATGAACTATGTACACCAAACATGACAAAAAGGAGAAACAAAAAAAAAGGCTGAGTGAGAGTGCGACGTTTATTAATTTATTACCTGTGTGAAGGAGAGACGCGTAGGCCCAAGACATAAGCAAGTTTAGTATAGACAGGTTGAATAAGTTGAGGATCAGTTGTTTGCTCAGTTGAGACGATATTATTGCAATTTGTGGAGGCATTTGTTGTTCCGCACGTAACGGTCTTGATGCAACCCCTTATCATCCCCACTATTTCTCTCCTCTCTTTCTCCTCTTCACTCCCCAAAATCACCATCTCAGCAACCTAATGATCGATCGATCGATGCAAATCCCATCCCATCAAATAAATATATAATACTTTGCCATAATTATATAGGAACTTACGAGCATTAGATAAGCAGGTGAATTTCGGACACGGCAGATGGGATCTCCTAAGAGGTCTGTGTACAAAGACATTTTACCGCTGGGACCAACTTCGCATCGCTTCTCAACTTCTTCGACTGCTAAGCAGTCCTTCTTTGCGTCGTATTCTCTCACGATAACAACTGCAACGATCCCATCTTCGATCACCATTTTCTTACGACGACTGTTGTTAATAATATTAGTTGGTGTTTTTGAGGGGGGGGGGTTATTAATAATAAAGACGGCAGAACAGAAAGCGTGGGCAAAAAGACAAGAGAGGTCCTAACGATATCAACGTGGGTTAGAAGGGATAAAGGAAAACTAGAAAAGAAAAAATTTATATAGTAGGGAGGGAAATTCAGATGATGATGATCGTAGGTATGTAATAAAAACCAGCTCGAGGAAAAAGTGAGGATAGAGAGGTTGTAAGCGGCCGTTCTATATGATGGCTAAGATGAATTTCATCGTCATCATTAATTAATGTGTTGTTCCTCTCAACTCTTTCTTTTTTGTTTTGTTTTTTGTCTTGTGACGTTTGTGTCATGGGTGTGTGGCCTTTTTATACTTGGAAGTCGAAGGCTGTGGGTACGTGGTTTACCCATATTAATAGTAGTAGTAAGGGAAAGAATAATGTTATTGCGAAGGAAGCCGAATAAGATTGTAATATCTAATATGGAAATAGTAATACTATTATTCTAGTACGTGTCCGATATTTATTGCGATAAATATTCTCTATCCCTTACATAGCACTTGGTTAATTGTATTTGAGAAATGACATGGGCAAGATGAGTTTATATATATTCTTCTTACATGTGTCCACATTCGGCTCGGAATTAAGGTGGGTTTCATAACTACAACATTTAGTATGGGCGAAAACTAGAGGAAATAATTGCGCTGTTGTAATAAATAATATTTAATATATATTAATCATTGCATAAAATATTGGGGAAGCAGAATTGGCGGCTATGGCTGCGTATGTATCTAATCAAACTGTAATTCTTTTTTTTTTTTCTCTTTTTCATATATGATTCTTTATTTAGGCTATAAAGACAATAATGATAACGTTTCCAACGATTGTTACCTCCATTTCTTTAACCTCTCAGGCTCAACGAATTTTATAAAATAAAACTATTCTAAGTATTTGGATAAATATACTTAATTTTGGAGAACCATCCAATTTTATTTTTTATTCAATTTTTAATTAAAAATAAAGTCACAGGTGTCTGCTGTCCTAGACAGTGTGACCCCACCTACGTAAGTGAATGTAATAAAGTGAATAATCATTTAATTCACTGACAATGGCGTTTTGAGTCGCTTCTAAAGCACTGATGGTAACTGTCACTATCGCCCCGCCTCGCCACCATCTCTATCTACGTGAAGAAAGTGGACGGCCACGATTCGTTCTCTCCGACGGTGTAGATTCCTCCAATCTCAAAACTGCAATTTGAGGATGCCCGACCATATTTTGATATCTCCATCGATCATATTCACAATATGTAAAAAGAATTGTCTTTCTACGATATATATCAAATGGTTCATGCATTTTATATTGAAACAAGAAAACCCCACGATTAATTAATGGGTCTTTTCGAGGTTCACTCAAAACCATTTAAGTCGAAGCATTAGGCTCGAATCATTTAACATATTTTTCACAATGATTGGATATTTTTAGCAAGTGGGAATGCCATCATTATTATTTAAACGTTTTCTAAAGTTAATATCTTACCATACATCTAATTTGTCGTTTGAGTTGCGAGTGGTGACAAGAAACTGCTAGATTTACCTTTTATTTTATGTTAATGAAGAATTGGTGCTTATGGATTGCGGTTTTTGTGATAAAATGACTCACATAGCAAATGCTCATTACCGTGAAAAAAAGGAAAGAGAGCGACATAAGCAAGTAGTTGGAGACTGCATATTAGATAAAGTATGATTATCTATTGACCTAAATCTTACATAGTTCTTCGACAACGATGTTATAGCAATATATTTACATATGATTAAAAAGATAAGTTTTAATATAATCGTGTGTTGGTGGATTTCCTTGTCTATAGTTACAAGTTCGTCGGCTATCATGATTCTGTCTAAGCACTTTTATGATATTAATAGTATTATAATATTGAACATAAAGTTTCCATTTTTTTCCAATGATTAACGTTGTAAGCATCTACCATATATAAATGACCAGGAGAATTGTGCAAAAGGTTAGCAACAAGGTGGTGGTCCAAACATGTTTTTTTTTTTTTAATTATATTTTGAACACATCATTAATGTAATTGTTCCCATTCCAAGTCTATAATTTTTATTTAATAGACAAATTGGCCTTTAATAATTATTTCAAGAAAGAACACAGGTAAGAACTAGACAAAGGCCTCGGAATGATGATGGAAGGGTTCCCTTTTACTTTGTCTACATACATGTAATGATCCGTACAAACGAATCGTATTCGAATGAGAGATAAACACGAAAAACGATGGCATTTTAGTGTAGGCCCTCTCCCAAACACCAACTCCTCACACTATGCATTCCCATGTCGTTTGCTTTAATAGTTTTTCCCTAAAAAAAAAGAAACTCATTTACCAATATGTTAGAGGAATCGAAAACCTCAAAGTCAACGAAGATCTCGGGCGACATGAAATCTAACAAGATCCTAATTTCGGTTAAGGAAGGTATCTAAACTCGAGCCGTTGGAAAACGTTTGAACTAAAAAACATGATATCGATGTAAGATCATACTTAATTAAACCCGAGAAAAGAGAGACATATTACTCAAATAAATATACAAAATGATATTAACATATCTAACCATATATTATCCACCAAGTTGTTTTGCTCTGTCGAAAACGAATAGTTCAAATCTCACCCGGCAAAAAACTGAGTGCATATCTGTTCACAGGGGATTGGAAAATTGACTACACTTGTATGAGACTTTTGTTTTCTTCCATCTCCTCTTACGTGTTTTCTTAGGGTCTAATCTACGATCATACTATTGGACTTTATTTTTAGTTTTTACCATATCGTACGACACATACTACTGCTTTAATGCACCTACAATATAACCATATACATATATGCCCAAGCCGTATAGCACCTATGAGCAATTCTTGGTTAAGAATATAATTTCGTAGCATGCAAAGAATTATAACACGCAGACGCTGTGTGAATGTTGACTTCTTTAGAGAAGTAAAAGAAAAATGAAATAGTACGAAGATAATTAAATTATAGCTTATAAGATTCGTTTTGTACCCTAGGAAAGGGGGCTCCAGGAGCTGTCATTTGATTTCCTGTATTTTCTTCCATTTTTGCATGGTTTTTCATTATCTTTTTTGGTAAATTTGGAATTATTTTTTATGCACGTAGACCATGTGTCCGACACTACAGTGAGGTTCTCGTTCGATGGAATCCCTATTATTGAGCACCATTGTCTTGGAGCTGTCTGCGATGAAATAATACATTGAAATGACAATACATAGTCCACATGTTACTATCTTTTATATAATTATTATTGCATTATGCAATTACGTTGTCTACTATAGCATCAGCTAGTGCAGTGAGTGGTGGGGTGGTATATAGTAATAAATTACATTATTACACGAGTACAAAAGCTCGGTCAATTCTTGCAGCATGGAGCACAGAAACGGATTAATCGATGTTACAGCTAATGGGGACATGGACTTGGACATGTTTCGCTGCTTATTTTTAAATTTGGATCCTTCATCGAATAATGCATGCAAGCTGAATTATATATAACAAGCTATATATATAGTTTAATATATATTAATAACTATGGCATATATCTATTCTTTAACGTGTCTCTTTAGGGTTTCTAACCACAATTTGAAAACCTAATGGAAACATGGTCCTCGACTTAGCCTTGCTGGTAATTAATGCTAGATTAGGATACAAGAAGCCATTTTGTTTCCTTAATATTGCTTTTTTAAGGGCTAATTACACGTGCCACGTGTCTATGTTTGGCTCATTTTGACATAAAGCTGGTTAAATTGTGGCATTTTTTCTTGGATTGTGAAGTCGTTGCTTGTACATTACCTGTTAATACATTTTAATTTCAAATGATGATCTGTGTAAGATTCTTGAACTGATGAATAATTGAGGAAACATGTCCGAGTCCTATGGTGAAATCTTCTTACAATAGTTGATTTTTAGGGTTAAGTCTAATAATGGAAGGAAGCTGATAATACATCAACCTATAGAAATTAAATTATATGCCCCGTAACTTAATCTATATTCATATATGTATGGATGTGTGTAGGTATGTATAACACGAAGTGTTTTAAAATGCGTATAGCGCAAGGCGTTGTGTTTTAACTAAATACAAATTTATTTTTTGCCTATAATTTTAACTAATAAATTTATATTTCCAATTATTAAATCTTTTTTATAGGAAATTAATATAAATTTATTTGAAATTACTTTGAAAGATAAAATAACCAATGTTGTAAGTGCACTTTTAAATTTCACGATTCTTTTAAAAAACTATCCACAGGAATTTAAAATATAACAATTAACCAATTATATAATTGACAAAGCCACTCTTTACCTCTATATATTGAACTTCTGATATGTCTCTAAAACGTTGAGGCAAATTTTTTAATATTTAAATTGATTTACTCTTTTTTCGATAAACGAGGAATAAATTTCCCTTGGATAGTATAGTGGAAAGACTTGTGGATATAACTTGGTTAAATTTTACTTTAACTATATTACGCAATTCATCAATGTATTACTATTACTATTCCAATTTACGAATTACACACTTGATTTTGATCATGCCCAAATAGCGCGAGTATTTTAAAAATAGCGCAAAAAGCGTAAAAAAGCACAATATAGCGTAAGGTAGCGTAAAATACGTAATATAGCATACACTTTTCGGGGAAAACGCGAAATGTATTGCGCTTTAGCGCGTTTTGCAAAAAAAAATACGCTATAGCGCGCTACACCACGCTTTTGAAAAAACTGATAACAGACACAAACATATATATATATATATATATATAGAGAGAGAGAGTAAAAATATTATAGCATAAAATAAATGTCGCTAGGAAAATATGAGCATGATAAAGAATATTGATTTATATTATGATTTATACGTTGGAAATAAAAAATATTTAATACGGACCCACGTAAAATGGAAGCATATATTTGGATGGGGATATATGCTTATTATTAGTTCTGCATCGATCATATATAATCCTCTCCTCATCGATACATCTTCGTCTCCCTCACCTCAATGACCCATCGCTTTCAACCCCACCACTCGCTCGTCATCACCCATCCACATTTTCACTTCCTTTAAATTCAAATCCTATCACTATATAATTGAATCCATAATAGCTTGAGATATTGTCCGTGACGTGTTAGTATATTAACTTCAATCAATACAACCTCCGATCATGGATATTCCTCTTACAGATATGAATCTCCCTTACTGAGATTTTATATGCCACAATTGTACCTAATATATGTGCTAAAATCAACAATGCCTTGTCATCTTTATGGTTCTTCCAAACTTTGCCCAACGAACAACTTAACATTATGGGCTAAAATGGTTCGTAAGCCCACAACGTTAATGGGCAAACATGGTTCTGAGTAATATATGAATCTCGGCCCAGATTAAAATATTGACATTACAATACTTTAGGTCTCTTTTTATTTATTAGTCCGTTCATTTTAGACAAACGATCAGAGTTATCATTTATCAATGCCAAGAAATGAAATGCCCACAAATATCAAAACCACCAACTCATCATCAGAAAACGTAAAAGAATAGACTAAAGAGGATGATGAACACATTATTTTCTCCCGAAAACGCTGTCATTGGAAGAAAGACAAAATATAAAATCTGGAAAAGAAAGAAAAAGAAAACACTACACATCAGTGACGTACGTACTTAAAAAGCTTTTTCTCTAGCTAAACACGACAGTGATCGAATAAAGGTACCAAGCATCAGCAATGATGTAATGACGACGATGATTCTTATTTCATCATATAGATATAGAATCTCAACAAGCAGCAGCAGAAGGCAACCACGCACTAGCAAAGACAACATTGTGTCCTTTCCACGTCAGCACAAGGTGGTGATCGTCTTCTTCCTTCTTCAGGCCCCATCCCGCCGAGTGCTCGTCGAGCATGCTCTTCACCTCCCTTACAGCACCATCGCCGAAGGCCGCACCTCTAAACCCAGCGCTCATCATCCTCTGAACCCACCTGCATTTTGGCTCTAAGCGCTCGATCCTCTGATGCCCTTCGTGGGAAATCACGTTTTCGATCTTCCAACATATGTCTGCTTCGTACCACTGCCTATGCCTGCTCTGCCCGCGCGGCACGAACGTGTCTATGGTGTCGTAAGGTATCCACAGATAGTTGTAGGCCGACCTCAATCTGCTGACGAGGTCATTCGATGTGAAATCTGCATCTTCGTCCACTAACATTACCAGCGTTGGGTCTAAGCTTCTCAGCTCCTTGAGGAACACAGTGCGCAGGCACGTGGTTTCTTGAACGGCTGGCATGGAAGAGTTGTTACTGTTTGGGACGACGCCGTCGACGTTCGAAGATACTAGGGTTTCTTCGGGTATGTAATGAAGCATCATTTGACAGTTCACCACTAGAGCCTCGCCATTCTCTGCTCTTACCAACTGCTGGTTCATCTTGAGGTGTTCGATCAAGGAAGAAAATCCATCCGAATAGCTCGAATGCACCAAGTTAAACTCCATGGCGACGTTGCGTGACCTGGCGAAATTAACCAGCTTAAACCCTAGCTCTTCGTAAGAAACGCCGAGCATAGGAGGCAAATCACGGTGGTCGACAGCTTCAACCACGGTTAGCTTGAGCAGTGGCGGCGGACCTTCGGTGAGCCTCGTGGCTATGGAGTCGACCAGCGTGGGAATCTGCATGCAATGTGTCAAGCTCAGGTCAACTATATGAACGACTGAGTACCCTTCGACTGCTTGCAACACGGCCATGTTAGCTGCTGTGAACCCAAACCGATGCCATGGCGTCAAGTCCACGTAATTAGCAAGCTCGATGATGGTGAACTTGTGATTTCTTTGCAAAGGCGACAAATTGTAGATATCCTCGGAAGAATGGATGTTGACCATGGCTGTTAAGAGCTTATTACCGCTCTTGGCAGCTCTCGCAATAAGGGCTCGGAGAAACCCACAGGTTAAACGCTGGTTCGAGTCTCCGTCTTGAGGGGCTATGTTGTTCAGAACCCACAAGATCTGCTGCGCTAGGGTTGCGTCGTTGTTTTCGATTGCAGTTGCACAGTGGACTAACAACTGCTCCATGCAGTTTGTGTCCCCAAAGTTGTTGTTGTTGCTGTTCGAAGAGGATTTTGGTGTTGGAAATAATCCAGGCCAAGGGCTCCGTTGTTGCTGATGATTCAAGAACTGCTGGTTTTTGTTCATCGTAGGATGATGATGATGAGGAGGAGATGTAATAAACTGGGAGCAGCTGTTTATTTGGGAAGTCTCAGTGTACTGCAGCATGGGTCGTGACGAACCCTTTAATTTATGTATTTGATTATTGCAACGAAAGAACAGACAATATAGGAGGGTGAAGAGCTTAACTAGTGATGATACATATGAAGATGGAAGTGTAAGAATTAATAGTAGAGAAGGGAAAAGTGAAACAAAAAGAAAGAAAGTGACAAGACTAGCTAGTAATAGTGGTACCTCTGCTGCTTTGAGGAGAAGAGAATTTTTTATCTGCAGATGATATCGAAGAGAAATGGACTGCTCATCTTTTCTTTATTTTCTTGTAAGAGAGCGAAAATATTCTTCTGTTACCATGCAAATTAACTATGGCAAAAGGAGACTGATGAGATATTGAGCATAGAGAGGCTGATGACGAAGTACTGAAAGAAAATCTACATCAATGACTTTTCTCATGACTCTTGAGAGAATCTAACAGGCGATGGTTTCTCTCGAGATGGGAGGAAATAGGGTTGCGAAATGGATGTATATGAGAGACCTTAACTACAATAATAAAATGATCGTATTAGTAGAGAGAGAGAGAGAGAGAGAGAGAGAGAGAGAGAGAGAGAGAGAGAGAGAGAGAGAGAGAGAGAGAGAGAGAATAAAGAGGGTATATGTGGAAAGATTTTGGTGGCATGTGAAGTGGCCGGCCAGAGAGAATTGTTCGTCGTCTTGTAGGTTTTTGTCATGTGATGTAATGGTAATAAAACCAACGGAAATGAAGCTTAGCTACATATGATCAATCACGGACGATATGTATATATTGGATCATGTTGGATAAATGATTTCTAGTGTTTCATCTATTTCAGTTTTATGGTATTATTAAGGGCTTATACTTTGATTTATGCACATCTCTCTTTATTTACGTAATATTTGATTTATGAATCTTGTCTCGTCTTTAGGAAATAGGAAAAAAGATAAGCGAAGATTGTCTCGTCTACGGTTGCTCTGTATAATACGACATATGAACTTAACAAATTTGGATTTTAAATTTGCAATGTTACTGTCAATGAGAATGAGAATATATTGTCTTTTATTACGCACACGCGAACAAAATATTTATTGAAAATAAAAGGGGGGACGTGGAGTTGCATGTTAGGGTTCTCTATCAAGGGACCCTTAAATGACTCATCACACAGCAGCCCACAAGAATTCTCATGCCATAATAAAGACAAAAGATTAGCAAGTTATCTAGCAGCTTATCTCCGCATGAAATCATCTATCCCCCACCAATCATGTGCCCCTCTATGTCCCAAATAATCAGATCCGTTGAATTTTAAATCTGACGGTTCACAAATTTTTTTTTATGTATTAATTTTTTAATTATATATTCACCAAATCATAGAATCGTCGTTATTTCATGTATTTATATGATAAAAATAAATAAACATATCCAATTTATTCCTTATTTTATGATGATCAATTTGATATTCATATCATATAGTTTTTTATAATCAGAAAAATCAATTTTAACAGAGTGAGACATGAAATGGGACATGGATTGTTGGACAGAAGATTTCAACCGGCTTATGTGGGAACCTGATTCGTGCCATGTCAACAGCCACATCGACATTTGAGGTTATGTTATTTTAATTAACATCTTTTATGTGCTATTGATCAAAATTTCGGATGCTGATGTGGCATATTAACGCATGTTACGTATCAATGAATATATATCAAGTCATTATACCACATCAGCATCTGAGATGTTGACCAATGACATTTAAAAGGTGTTAAAACGGCATAACCTCAAATGCCAATGTGGTCATGAAGCGAACTGGTGCCGAATCACACATAAGATGCTCATATAAGGTGAGCACCATAAATTTCACATAATATAATTATCATATATATATATACATATATATATATATATATATATATATATATATATATATATATATATACACAAAGTAACACACACACGCATGATCGTCTCTAGATAAACGGACAATGGAAGGCGAACACAAGAATCAACAAACGACTAATAATACTAACACCAAATATCCAAAATGTAATAATAAACTTGTCAACTTGAAAACTATATATGACAATCCACAGTAAAGAGAAGAAAAGAAAACCCTGGCATGTAAGGGACGGAACATGACTGTTATAATGTCTTCATCTGTAGTCTCATCATCAATACACAACATGTCATTAAACTATCATTATTGTTTCGATTTGTTGCATTTATGTTGCACAATTGGAAAATTATGGGTCCGAAGTCCTCACCAGTATAAAGAAATTTTCATGGTTGCACTTGGTGAGATTAAGAAAACTCATTCATTCTTTTGGAACCACCTCCCACAAACCCAAATTCTTAATAAACACAACAAACAAAGATAAGATATTAAATACAAGTAAAGTGTATACTCTATGACTTTCTTTTTGTCCTATCTTGTCCTAAAATGTGACTGACTTTCTTTTTGTCCTATATTGTCCTAAGCCAGTAAGTGTCCAACTATTAAATGAGCTAAACCTCGTGTGAAGGTTTGTTGGGAATCGAATGAGGCATTGGAAGAATATTGAGGTCACCACATAGGGATAATCACGTAGAGATAAAAACACCTGCGCTATGAACTTTAAATATTCGAATAAATTAAATAAATCTTAGCGATGATATTGAGGATTGCACAGACAACGTGGTTTCTCTCAATTTTCAAAAACTGGAATTGTTAGTTTCTCAAGTGAAATTCTCTAGCATAGAATCTCAAGGAGATTAATTTTCATTTCTCAAGACATCATCATTACACGATAATACACAAAAGGCCGTCACCAATTAATCAATTTACAAATTTTCATCGCCATCAAGATTAAAGAACTGCAGCCACGTGGCCAGATACCACAATCACGCAAAGTTACTCAATATTTGATCCAAAATACCCATGATTTTTAGATATTACGTATATATATATATATATATATATGAATTTATATATTCGATAAAATTCGAAACTTGTGGAGGTAAAGGTATAGTGACACAGAAAAAAAGGTGAATTTTGAAGTTCGTGTAATGCTTTTACTCATGTTGTCTGCTCCTTTTTGGTTCGTATGGTAGGTGGGTTATATTCCGTGAGTAACATCTGCAATGATAATTAATTTATTTGTCAAGATTTATGACTAATATAAGCCATAATATCGTTGAACGGATACAATTAAGATTTTACAATGGCAGCAAATAGAGAAAATATTGGGGCCGTGAAAGGCCCATTCTTTCTGCGGACGAATAGACAACAAACGCCTTTTCGTTTGACTCGCTCGTTGACGAATGACTTCTGCCCTAAAAATCACAACTGCCTTGCGTTTATCTATAATTGCAATATATACATTATTATTTAGTTTCTATTAGTCACCTTTGGCAACTGGCAAGTATTTCATGTCCCACCGTTTCACTGAGGATATTATTGAAAAAAAATCCAAATAAATAATAACTAAAGGACAAGACATTATACCTTGTGGGCTTCTCATAGAAAGACAAGAAGGCCGAAAAGAGAGTTTGCTCCCTATACAAATAGATAGACGTGACTATCTCAAATACATTATTATGAATCATTTCATTATTGCTGCGCAATAATATAAATATTATTTTATCTCATCTCAATATCGAACGACCGTTCCAACTTTCGAGTGGCATATTTAAATGTGTTGAGATCTGTCTACATGCGCTGTATTTCTAGGACTAGGATACATCTAACAAGTAAACACAGCTGTGTCTCATAATAGGACAAACTGGATATTGTGATCTTTATATAATTTAGTTGCTAGATATTATTTACACGCACATATGTATATATTCAACAAAAAGGGAGATGGGGAAAGATTACTCTCAACAAAATAATCGCTTGCATGCGTTGAGTTTGTGCTTCCTAAATTCTTCACACACACACACACACACACACACACACACACACACACAAATACAACGGTTCTTGGGTTTTCATTGCAATGGAGAAGCATCTGAATCACTATGACGAAGAGTACGTGAAAATGGCCATGTTGAAGCACGAAGAAACATTTCGAAAACAGGCATGTTTGTATGTGTGTATATATACTCAGAAAATTGCTAATTCCGACATGTTCTAGAAGTTGCCACTAATTAATTAATGTCTGCTTCAACCACAGGTTTACGAACTCCATCGACTCTACAGAATTCAGATAACACTAATGCAAGATATCGCTCAAAACCATCAGCAGTGTCCAAATGATAACGACGATGTGAAATTCATACCATTTCATGAGAATGATCTTGAGTTGACTTTAGCCCCGACCAGAAGCTACGACCAAAGGAATAATAAGGTAATATTTTACCATCGCCAAGAACTAGAGATCAAGAAGATTCATCTTCACACACAAGTAATTTAGAATTCCGAGATGTGGAAAGGTTGAATATTAATAACACATACTAATACCCACTTTGGCTTTTCCATGCTTTAAGCATCAACATTTCTTAAA